>VWPU01014207.1:153746-401306 GCA_013398955.1 Callaeas wilsoni | reverse complement strand
AGCAAAAACCTGTGACTTTTTTTGTTTGGATTTTCGTCTTCAATATGTCATCACAGAGGCATTACCAGCCTCTCTCATTGGCCCAGTTTTGGGCCAGCAGCATGTCCATCTTCAGAGCCATCAAGGATTGGCTCTCCTGAACATGGGGAAAGCTTTTAGCAGCTTCCCACAGGAGCCGTCTTTGTGGCCCCCCTGCTACCAGAAACCAGGCTCTGCCAAACCAATACAATAGACCATATATATTTTTACATGCACACTTACATGCATATTTATTATTAGGTATTCTGAAGAAAAATTGCATTTCTTTTTGAGCAGCTTAGAAGGAAAACAGAATTTAGAGGGTTTTTTTCATTCCAATTTTAAGAATGCTAAAACTTATGTGAAGCTCCCCTAAACTTTGGGTCTTAAAAATTTGTGTCACTGGAATGGAATCTTTTTATACTTTCAAAAACTGTATTGTCAAAGTCTTAGAGACTTTGGAGGCTTGGAGAAACCTAATACACACGGGAAAAAAAACTTCTGAATGGCAGACTGACACAGATTGTAGGGTATCTCTGTAGACTATTCATTTGGTCCAGTCCCAGCTAAAAGCAGGGCCAAGATCACTGAGGTTGCTCCAGCCCTTGGGTAGTTAACCCAAGGTAATTCAGCCCTTGTTGAGTATCTCCAAAGGTGAAGATTCAGTGACCTTTTAGTCAATCTGCTGCAGTTTTTGATAACCTTTATCATAAAAACTTTATTTTCTAATTTCCTTAATCATAATTCGACTTGCTGCAATTGTGGCCTTTACCTTGGGTTGTGTTCCTCCCCACTTCAGAGAGGAGTTGGGCTCTGTTTCCTTTGCACTGTATTAAGTAGTTGCAGAGACCACTAAGTTCCCCACCAATTCTTCACTTTCCTGAGGATGAACAGCTCCAACTCCCACTGCCTGGCCTCAAGTACCACAATGTGTTTCAGCTTGGTGACCTGTCCTGGACGCTGTTGCGTTCATGTCTGTCTTGTACTGGGAAGCCCAGCACTGGATCCAGTACTCCAGATGTCTCACCAGAGCAGAGAGGAAGGATCATCTCCCTCAACTAGCTGATGATGCTCTTCCTAATGTATTCCAGAAGGCTGTTTGCCTTCTTTGCCAAGAAGGCCCATTTCTGGCTCATGCTCAACTTTTTGTCCACTGGGACCCCAACTCCTTTTCTGCCAAGTTACTTGTCGGCCCCCAGCATGTACTGGTGCTTGGGGCTATTCCTCCCCAAGTGCAGGACCTGCCATTTGCCTTTGCTGAATTTCACAGTGTTGCTAACAAAACATTTCTCTAACTTGCTGAGATCGCTTTGAATGACAGTGCTGCCCTTGATTATACTTTGCTGCTCCAAATTTTGCCACCTGTAAACCTGATGAAACTCTGTCCTGTCATACGAGTTTTAATGAAGCTGTTGTACAGTATTGGCACCTAGAAACTGGCTGCTAGTGGGACTTTCCATAGCTGGTGAATACATCATGAGGCCAAGTGATCTAGCTGTGCTATGTAGTCCAGTAATTGGAGGTGAAAGACAATTTATCTGGTGTATGTGGTAAATCATAGTGGGTTTTTTTGCTTTACTCTAGATGGCAATTTTAACCCTTCCTCTTCTGCTTATCTATTACTTTGTAAGGCTGCTTATCTATTACCTTATTTTTCTTGTTTCACATGAAAATTTCTGTCTTGGCTATGCTTCTTCCTTGCACCTCTCCCTGCACACTGTTTGCAGCTTTGGAGGCAGGGTTTCCTGTTGGCGTGTGAAAGAAAACACTAAGCTCAGGCTTGTTCACACAGGAAGGAATTGCTAAAAATGATGAAACTGGGGCACTGGAGTGTGAGCAAGAAAGCAAAAATTCACAGATACACCTGTTTTAAAGGCAGTAGGAGTGTACAGTCACAAAAGAGCAGTCAGTTGCTGGACTCATTTGCTACTTCCCAGTAAAAAACTCATAAAAAAATACTGGACTTAACACAGAGAAATTAACAAAGCAAAATAAATGTAAATCATATTTTTCCATTAGCCGTATTTTGCATATCTGCTTAATAATTTTGAAGAGATATTGTATAGAACCCCAGTTTCACACCCTAGGGTTTAAAGGTTTCTTCCATGATGGCAGTTTCCATTTCTGAGGAGTTGAGAAAACGCAAATGCAGTAGAGTGAATTGCAGCAAATGTGTTTGTTTTCCTTCTCTACTTCTCAGCTGCATTTGAGTATTTTTTCCCCCTTCTTGCTATTTCATTTCCATTCCTGTTAGTCTGGCCTTGTCTTTCACAAGTGTGTATTGATGCTTGTTGCTGCTTTTAACAGCCTTGTTGTCTCGTGTGACTGTAACATATAAGAGAAGATAATTAAAAGCTACATAATTGCTCTCTACCAGTGAACACTTACGATAATGGATTTATTAATACCCTTTCCAGATAGTGCATCCCAATGCCACAGTAGGGCAGTGAAGCATTCTGTCTGACCATTACCCATCTAAATATCCTTATAGCCAAAACTATATTAACATTGTATGATCAAATTACAATAATATTAAATAAATTAGCTTGTAAGATCTTGTTATGTAATAGAAAAAAAATCCTGGTATTATTTGTGGTGACTGTCTGGGTGGGACTAATTAGATAGAACCAAATCCCAGAAGATCAGAGATATTTAGAAGTGTCTGTAGATACAACTTCTGCATATGGTTACCTTGAGAATGTCTACATTTTCTTGTGTCTCTTTACTGTATTAAAAAGATTTTCCTTGTAGTTGTGAATATAGTGTTGAGTGCATTCACTACTGTTCATTGCTAATATACAGCCTTGGGTGTAGATTTACACTCACAGATTTACATTTGTCTTTTTGTACCTTGAGCTGAGATGCATTGAAATAAAAAAAAAAGGCAAAGCGAAACATGGACCAAGTACTGACTTTCATATTTCACTAGGGATCACAACCAATTAGATCATCAGCTCCACAGACTTTGTAATGACCTAGATGTGCCAGTATTAGAGTTCAGCAGTATCTGGAATCTTCATCTGACTAGGGTTAGCAATAGCCTTGCCTCTCTGGGAAAATAAATTTAGCCAGGGGATTCTGCATGAAGGGACTGCCTTTTGTCACTCCTGTTGTTTTTGGGGGGCATGGGTCACAAAGCTTGTGTATGGAGTCAGTTTTAAAGAAACTGGAGGAATGATTGCTATTGTGTATGGATTTTTTTCAGTTTAGAAGACTACTCTATTATCTCATACTGAGGAATGAAAATGTATTTTTCTTACATTCCCTCTTGTTCTTGACAGCTAAAACTTTATCATGGTAGTTCATATTGCTTTCCATCTTCAAATAATTTTGCAGACATCATCTATGATAGTTGATCTGGAAAACATCCTTAAAAGACATGTAATTAGTCTTAATTTTGTGGGGGGTTTAATCCCAATTTTGTGTTGAAAAATGTTTCCTTATAGACATCTATAGGAGCAATTGAAGTAAGTATCAGAGCTCTGGCAAGCTCTCAGCTCCATACCCTGAGTATTGTTCTATTTATGGTCCTAGTATATGCTAAAGCAGATGTTCTGTCTTTAGAATGAATCAGGATGAAATCTTGGTGCTACAGGCAGTTTTTCTTTGCAGGTCCAGTGATTCTTTGCCTGAAGCTTGTCTATAATAGATATAATCAAGATGGAATGATTTTTTGAGGTAATCACAGAGGTGCGAATTGCTAGGGAGAGACTAGATGATCTTTTGAGGTTTCCTCTATCCTAGTTTTTACAATTTTTATGAATTTTCCATTGATGGCTCTTTAGGTGGCAACAGAGAAAATGAAATTGTGAAAGCAGAGGAGGCCCAGGTGATGAGGATCCTGATCTGGCACACTGCTGGCAGGAGTGGAGGAAAAAGATACTGTTCTAGCAATGCCACCCCTTCCTGCTAAGTTCTTTCAGATTTAGCACAGCTTGGGAAACACCATGGTCTTGTGGGGTCTTGCCTCCAGAGTGGTCGCAGCTTCAGCCCAAGCTAATGTAGACCAGCTGCTTGAAGCTTAATATTCGGTTAATTTAGTGTAAATGCCCCTCACTTCTATGGAAATGGTGTTTTGTCTTGGTCTAGCTTGGGAGATTGGAGGGGAGAAGATGACTTGGGCAGGAAGCTGAGTCCTGGAGAGGTAGAACTCGACACAGCTAGGTCTTGTCCTTGTTGCCCTCCTCGAGGGGAGGGCACGTTATGGCTATCTATCTTCTGTCTTGTGAATTTATTCTCCTTCTCTTTCCTGAATCCAGAAACAGCAATAGTCTGAGCGCACTGGGTGAAAGGTGTGGCAAAACTCGTAAGAGAGCAGGTACTGCAGTTGTCCTTTCTGGCATGCTGGTTCCCAGGAAGCTTCTCAAGAGAAGCTTCTATGAAGCTTCTGCGTCCCTGCTACCGTGTAGAGATGTTTGTTTTGAGGGCATTTACAGGATAGTAGGAAGATGTTTGTGAATGTCATCCCTATGTATTAATACAAATGTGCTTCTGTATTTAGATAATATGCTCTTCCTGAACTCATTCAATAGAGTGTTTCCTTGTGGGCTCTTTTCAAATGCAGATAAGAAAAACAACAATAAAGAAAATATGGCATTATTTTTTTCAGTACATGTTTGAAAGAGCTTGCTTTGTATTTGCTGACATACTGCAGGTTAAAATGTTTCCAGTTAAGCTTGTGGCTTTTTGGTGAATTTGCTTATTAGGAAGCCAGACTTCTCTGCTTTTCATTTTGAAATGGTGACTTGTTCTAATCCTTCTCCGGTTGTCAAAGCCCTTTAAACTGCTGGCCTCAGTCCATGAGATTTTTTCCATAAAAGAGGATGACTTAACCGTATTTGATGCCCTTAAGATTAGGGGCTTGTCGAGATTTGTTGACTGCTTGACACTTGTATTTTAGCGTGCCTGCTGTGCGCAGCAGGATGTGGAAGCAGACGGGAGGGTGGATCACCGGACCGATCTCACGTTGTTGTCACTCGGTCAGTTGATAAAGGAAAGAGAGATGAGTAAAGTGGGCTTTCTCCCTGTAGCAGGATGGAAAACACAGCTGGAAAAGCAAAATAATCTGACTGTATTGCATGAATGGGATTAAGAATAAAAGTGATGGAGCTGGTGAAAATGGGCTTTAAATGCAAGAAGCCTTCCCCTATTATCCCTCCCCAGCTGTAAGACTTTGGTTTGGTACCAGGGCCTGATGGGCCAGGAAGGGATAGTAAATCGGCCTGTGCTGAATATGGCCCTGTTGGGAGCAGTTTTGGTTTTAACCCTTTATGTGCATTCTCTGTGTGGGTTTGTAGACATATCTACATGCATTTTTTAATTTACTTTTTTTATTTTTATTTCTAAACTAAGTTGTGAAGAGTTTAGTAGAGCAGATGTTGTTTTCACCTCCATATTTTCTCCCGTATCAACTTCAGGCCTATAACACTGATTTTTGTTCTGTTCTTTTTAAGCTATAAATGCACACTTAAGGGACTCTTATTTTCAGTGGTTTACTTTTTTATTATATATAAAACTTGGTATGTGTAACCAGAATTTATGATTCTTACTTTTATTGACTTATATTACTTTTTCCCATAAATTGAAATTGGTTTGATTTCCTTTTCCCCCCCAAGAGGCTAACCTTTATTTTGTTTTTCTAATCTTTAATTCATTGTCTTATGAAAATCATCAAGTTACAACTTGCTTCATATTATAAGAATGAATTACAGTTAATTAAAAATAGATATTTGTAATGGGTATTTTAACAGAATCTTAATTGTGATAACTCTACAGGACGCAACTTGGTAGGGGTTATCATTAGGATGATGATATTTGCCACTTGTGGGAGTGTAAGTTGTTTGCAGTATTCCTTATGCTTATTATAAAGACTATTGCAGCTACCTCTGCTTTTAATAAAACTGTTCTCAGAATGTCTTAATATTCCAACATGCAGCCATATTTGCTGTTCACTTCTGGACCACTGTCAGTGCTTTGATTGTGTGTTGTGGTGTTATTAAATGAAGTTTGCTCCTGTGGTGATACTCTCATAATTGCTTCGTCTTTGGTAACAAAATCTTTCCAGTAGGAGAGCATTGTGTGAGACAGGTTCTGTTTCATTGTGTCTTGGAGTAGGTAGCACCAGCCACCTCTACTCCTAGCAGTGAATTCAGGATATTGAAAACTCAGAATGTGGAGAACAGGGAGTATTTGTACCTAATGAATAATCAGGAGCTCACCTTAGGATATAGAAGAAATAATTAGCTTTTGTATTAAAAAAAGCCCCTAACCTTGAAATCTTTCATAGTAATGGATTAAACAGCAGGATGGAGTCAGGATTTGGCTTTCTAGTGGGAATAAAGCCACTTTCAGTGAAACCGAGAGGGTTGTTGTGGGATTAGTGCCACTGGATGAGTGGTCTGCACAAGAATGAAGCTCAGGAAAGAGGGTGAAGGGAGAGCTGTGGTAAGAGGAGTGATGAGGGTAGGTGGGATGAGTCACAGAGGAGTATTGGGCTCACAGATTCTGCATCACCTTGTTTCAGATTATAGTTTTAAACTCTTTTGAAGATACTGAATGTCAGGCAGTGGAACATTAGACTGCTCACTCCATGGGGTGGGAATATGGTCGTCTGGTTAACAGGCTCCCACTCGTGAAGTGCGGGGCTGTGCGGGTGCCAGTTATGGCACCGATGCTGGGGTGTGCATGGGGGCAACTGCATTTGAGCTGCAGAAGCTGCCAACTCACCTACCAGAAGCCTATCCTGGAAGCAAGGGAGGTGGAAAGGGATGTCCAGTGGTTGAGAGGGGAGCATTTCCCTGCCCGGGCCAGGTATCATGGGGAGCAGGGACTGATGGTGACTGTGTCTCAAGGGTGGCTGAAGAGTTCATGAACCTGAGAGAGGTGGGAAGATCCTAAAGGCTTGAGGTGGACAACTGCAGTATTTGTGTATTGGGTAACATGGTAACCAAAGGCAGCAGTTTTTAGAAAAGTCTGGGCGAGCTCCCAAGACACGGACAGTAGAAGATGGACAGCTGTTTGAAACTGGTAAAATAGCAGAAGCTGTGTTTGCTCTCTCTTACATAATCAAATTACAGAACTATTTTTCAATAGTTAATCTAATTTAGGAGCTTCCCCATAATTTCAAAATACCAGGTAGGTATATTCCTGGCAATAAACTGAGGATGAGTATAGCCCCAGTGCGTCTTCAGCTAATGCGTCTCCTGTTGCCAGCTGAACTGCTTTAAGCGTTTGAAGTCATGTATCATGTCAGGTGTTACCTGTAAGTCAAAAAAGTAATCAAAGGGAACTGATAGAAAAACAAAAGCTTTAATTGTCAAGGAGTTGCTGAATTTAATCCTCAGGGAAGTGGTGGGTCTAGTTGTTCATGTAATTCATGGTGTTCTGAGTTGGGATAGTTTGTGGGTGTTATGGATCACAGTGATTAGGAAAGGATAGTTTTTTGGGTATCTTGGGTAGAAAGCATGCTTAATTCAAGGCAGCATCTATATGGTCACATTGTTTTTTGTTACATCTGGAATACTGAGGGAGAAGAAAAGGAAAATGTTTCTCCTCAATGGTGTTGCCTCTGGTTTTCATGTCTCTTGTGATTAATAGTGTTTATTAATTTATTTGTTGCATTTTCTTCCCTGAAAGTTATTTAAAAACAGTAAGTCCACTTTCTGCTATGGTAGTGGGAATATTGGGAGCGTAAACTTGAGGCTGATTCGTTTCACTGGGGTGACACAGAGTGTGAGATCAGCAGCCTGGTCGAGTTAGTGAAAAAACCTTGGTCTTTACAATTGTGTGTTTCCCCATGAAATACAGAATTTTTTCATTGCAGTGTTTTTGTCTCTCATTTAGTAAATCAGGCAGTGTGGCTTTCTTACCATTCTCAGTTTCTGATTTTTTATGGTGATGTCTATACAAGTGATGAGCTTTGGTGCACAGGAAGCTTAGCATGCCTGGTGCCACCAGTTCCTGTTGACAGTAGTATTTAACCAGCTCAAGTTACTTTTCTGTTTTTCCTTTTTTCCCCTCTAAGCTCTTGTAAAAATGGGATGCTTTTCCAAGTCTTCCTGGCTCAATTGAAATGGTGTCTTCTTAAGTCTTAAAATTTAGTGTTTGATCAGGAAAACAAAGGAACCCAAGACTGGTTTAAAAAACCGAAGCCCTTAAAACTTACAGTACCCATCACTTTGCAGACAGCTAAGTACTGTTTTATTTAAAATTCTTTTTGGTCAAAAGCAGTTGCTGGACTGGCTGCAGTGACAGTGACTCAGGCCCTTACACTGCCTCTTTCTGTCCTTTAGCTGCAGAGCCATGAAGGGCAGCTAGCACAGGTGTAGGTGTCTGTCGGTAGGCGAGATGAACCTGCCAGTTGGCAGGAACTTCATCTGTTAAAGTTGCTCTTCAGGTTATGGTTTCTGGGCTGTGAATGTGAACAATTGCCAAGCCACGATTAAGGGAGTTGTTTGCCCATTTTGGTCTGCAGAATGAAATGTCACTGGCTTGCTGCATGCAGATGGCGAGTCCTGCAGGCTGCTGCAGTCATCTCAGTAGGAGACTGGAAAGTACAAATTACCTTTGGAAATCAGGCTACTTCTGGATTTTGCACTTCAGTATGTAGTCAGATTTGCAGATTAATGTCCCCCGGAATACTGCATGAAATTATTTCCCAACCATCCCTTTCTCCAAAGGGGAGAAGCAAATATATTTCTGTCTAAGCAAGGACAGGAAAATAATCAGAGGATCTTTGTGTCCTGTCAAAAATATGAGGGCTGTTAGAACAAGGAGAGAAATGTTGAGGCCTGGGAAGGCTGATGGAATATGACCAGGCATGTACTGGGTGGATCTCCAGACATATGTACCATTTACTAAGGTTAATGATGGTTTTTGCTGAGCTTTACCATGTACTGGGAAGCTTGAAAAGCTGGGATTGAGAGTTTTCAGTGGAAATTCTCCAGGAACAGTACAGAGATAAATTTTATTCTCCTCGTTCCTTCTAAAGGCATCAAGAGCATGAGTATGCTTCAGTGATTTTCTCTGGATTTCAAATTGCTGCTGAAAGATTTGTAGCTGCTGAATCTGGTAATGAAGCTGTTTCAAGCTGGTCAGTGTCTGATGGGAATGTTGTATTGACAGATTTTGGGATTTCTCCCTTTTCTGAGCCTTTTACCTCCAATACGCTGAGAGATGATTATTAGTAATAATGCCAGTCTGCACTTTTAAGGAAGGGCAGGCTAGGAGAAAAGACATTAAAAATTATTAATTTAAACACTTGTGGTCAATTGATCTATTTTAGAGAGTGTACTTTCCTATTAAAATAGGCACTCATCACCCACATTTGTAGGATGCCAGCCAAATAGGCTCCTTAAAGTGATTAATAACATCACTGGTGTCATGTAGTGCCCCTCATTTAGAGCCTGATTATGTAACTACACAGTCACATAGATAGATACAATGCTGTAGATACAAGGCTGTTTTCTTGAAAAAGCATTTTATTGATAAATTTCTAATGGAAAACAAAAGAAGGGGCCCAAGTTGTCAAAAATGCAGTGTTGGAATTTGTTGTGGGTTGTGCAAAGGCAGGAATAGGAGCTGAACATTATTGTCCATGCTATGTAGAGCATTCAGTTGATGACTTTCTTTCTTAGAAGCATAACTCTGAGCCTGGCAGTTGGGTTTCTTCAGTGCATACCACAACTTGGAATAGCATTTGCTTGGTTTTCTTTGCTCTTTTTTCCCAACTTCAGGGTAAATTGTGAAAGCCTGTCCTCTCTTAGATGCTGTGGCTGTAGCTGGAGAGGTCAAGGGCACCTCACAACTATTTCCTCCTCTGTTTTGGAGGATCAAAATAGATTAGTTTAAGCATTTTGGGTTTTTGCTGACTTATCTTGCATTGATTGACACAGTGAGGTAGAACTTGCACATGTGGGCACTTCTAAAGTGGTGGCCATCTCTGCCCTAGGGCTTGGTGTAATGAGGTGTTGACTTTTGCTGCCTATGCCAGCCTCAGTGACATCAGCACTGATTTTATAACCACCTTCTGGTGATGTATAAACTTGAAGCTTGTTTAGCTTTTTTCTGTTGCTTGTGGGAACGATTTTGTTCCCTCTTTTAAAGGAACTTTAATGGGCACAACTTCTCCATTTTTCCTTATTCTTTAAGTGGCTTAGCTGTAGAAGTTGGCTGAGAGTGCTTGACACTGTGGTGGAGAGCTGCACAGTATTTTGTCCACAGTGGGATGGTGGTTAGTGCCTTTTTCTAACTTCTTTTACATCTTGCACAGTATAAAAAGGGAAGACATGCCAGGGTTTATATAAGCTACTATGTAGAAACATTATTACTTTTTTTATTCTTGCTCTGATTTTTCCGTTGTCCTGGTGTTCCCTCTGAAGTCAACTGTGAGGATACAGTTAAAAATTTTTTGAGCCATTTAAGGGTAGTATTTGCCATCTGAGGCAGTATTAATCTGTTTGAGACATTAATGTGTTTCAGACTTGGCTGCGGGCTAAACCACCGATAGCTCTGCTCACTACAGCTGGCTTGACCAAAGAGCAGATTTTGACACAGGTGTGCAGTGAAGCAGTCCTCATTCCTTTGGACTTGTAGCATGGGGCCTTAGGTGTTCATCCAGCCTCTCTCAGATCAGGTATTCAGAAGGTTGCCGCCATGCTGAGAAACGTAAGAGACATGGTCCACACAGAAGTTGTATTCCTAAGTAAGATGATTCTTAAGATCTGGTTATTTCATTTATAAGTGCATACAAGTGTGAGGATTATTTGTTCTTCTGGTGGTCTCTGGGATTCAGCAGCATCCTAACAGAAGATAAAGAAAATCCGTGTTGTATTTTTTGAATGAGTTGCAATATAGAAGATTATATTGAGACTTTGAGAAGAGAGAATAAGTACTGCCTGCTGCCTGTACTTCAAGTAGAGATGACTTAGTTCTGGAATGAGCATAAGTCTAGTTTGAGTACAAGCATTAAACCAGAAGTGGGAGAGTGGGTGATAGTATCTGGTAATGCTAATCTGTATTATCAGGGCAAAATAGGAGTAGGAAACCTATAAAGTTAGGAGACCTTTCCTGTGCAGCATCTGTAGTGTCAGTCTAGCCTCAGTGAACTCTCCTGCTGGAGAGGTTGGTCTTTATCCCTTCCCCACTGCAGAGATACGGAAAAATCACTAGCAGGTCTCTTCCCTCTTATCCTCCTTGAAGCGCAAGCAGTTTTCCTGTGGTTTACCTTCCTTTTCATTTAAAGTTTGACTTCATTTTTAGTGCACCTAATCACATTTGTTTCATCTGAAGTCCAAACAAAATGTAGAAACAGAATATACATAATGCCAATCTGAAATTAAGGAATAACCAGTTTTAAATATTTAAATATTATTTTAAATATTTCTTTCAGATACTCATAAGCCCTTATAGTATTCAAGATTAAGATATTAATCTTGAATAATCCTTATATGAAGAGTAATATATACTGTTTTGCTGAAGAAAGGGGAAAAAAGTCTGAAGGGGAAAAGATGACTTTTCTTTTTTTTATTAATTGCAGTTCTTTGTGAATTCAGAAATGTAGTTAGACTTTTCAGCCAAGCTTTGAAATGAGTGTTCTTTTGAATGATATATTAGAAAGTAGGCTTTCTGCATATTTTTTCAGACAGTTATTTACCAAAAAAAATTAATTCACCAAAAAGTTGAGACTTAACATGTACATATTTTTTATATTAATATATACATACAAGTATGTGTGTGTATTAAAAAAAACCTATAATTTTTGTAACAAGAAAAGTCTCATCAAGTCCTTTGACATAGTGCACAGGCTGGTAAATAAAATTTTAAGTCTAACTGAGTTTGAACTGTGTGCGAGGATAAGGTGAACTGACAGACCTGTGCTGCACTGTAACATGAGCATTTCCGTGTGTCAGAGCTGCCCAAAGTGATGCGTGACTGTGTTTATCACTGTTTGTTTTATTTGGATCTAATGAAAAACATCATTCTGTTTAAGCTAGAATTGTGAAGGGAGTATCAAGGTTTCAGAGCTATCCATTCAAACAACCGAGTGTCGAAGTTTACTATTTTTAGAATAAGAAGTTAAGGAGTAGTATTTGGCTGTGTTTTTCTCTGCTCCCTGCGATTTATTGCGCTCTTGTAGATTGACCACTGATTATTATCTAAATCCAGTCATTTAAGGACTCCACTACTTCTCCAGTAAAACTAGTCCACTACTTCTCCAGTTAAACTACTTAGTTTAACTAAGTCATTTTCTGCGTTTACAGTGTTATCAGTGTGCACATACACTTTCTAATTTCATTTGTGTACATTGATGGAGTAGCAAGGCTTTTTAAGTATTACTGAAAGACATCATCATTCTCTGAAACTTTATCTAATAGTTGTCAAACTAGACCCTTAAGTTCTAGGGAGAACAAATTGTTCTTGGAATTCATCTTGAAGGCTCAGAAGGTCTGGTATTTACCCTTGAAGCTGTTCAGTTCAGAATAATTCATTAATGTCAAATAAAAGGCCCTGTAAAGAATAATGTTTATTCCTCTAAGCCTCTACTAAAGGACTGTGTAAGCACTTCTTGAACGTTTAGTCTTGAAATAAACCTTTTAAAGTGAGGAGGGGGAGGACCATGGCTTGAAGGTGGTGTGTTCTGTTGATGAATTGTTCATCCACATTTGGCCAACTGCTCGCTTTTTTCTGTGGAAACCTGTTGTCAGAGTATAGTGGTTTGGAGAAAAGTACCCCGAGCATCAGGAAAACAACACTGCGGTTAGGTAGCCAAGGATGTATTTACTGATTGCAATGGCATTGAGATCATTCTGGTTTGGCAGGAACGTATTGGAGGCATCATTCCGTAAAGGCTCAACGAAAATTGGGGTAGACGTTTAGGAGGAGCTGCATCACCCCCATCCCAGACTGCAGTCTCCTCGTCTTTGGTGCCCTAGGGACCAAGCAGGTGGCAGAGCTGCTGCTTCTTACTTTGAATCCTAATGTACTTCAGTATGTGTGTGTCTCTTTTCTGTGGTAGATGTCATTCTTTGTGGGAGTCTGGATAAATATTTCAGTCTGTAGGAGTTCAAGAGAGCTAGGTATCACCTAGCAACAAGCATCCCACTCTCTGCCTGCTGCTTCTCTTTACTTTCATTAAAGTATCTATGAAAACCAGAAGTTGAAGCATTAAGGTAATTTTCAGAAATATTTTGAGCAACTTTAGATATTTTCATTATGACAGTTACAGCAGAGCAACAAAGATGTTGGCATGGGGACTGGTGTCTGTACCTTGTTTGAGCAGCAGTCGCAATCGAAGATTAGCAAAAACTTTAGCTGGAGACAGAATAACCCTTATGATCGCAGTTGTTAGGATGCATAGCAAGTGGTCCTTTGGTCTTGTGGGGTCTGCAGTTACACTTAACCTAAACTGAGTGAGTTTTGGGCTGTGTTACCTGATTCATCTTGCATCTTGTAGTGCCTGCTGGTGGGACAGTGCCTTATGTTGGCATTTAAAATAAATTTTTTTTGCAGACAACTTTGTGGCAAAGTGTATTGGCTAGTTTCAGTTACAGTGGTACAGCACTCAGTTTACAAAGATCCTGGGGACGAGACCCAAGTCAGCAAAGGTAGACACTTGAAGTGCAGGTGAGGAATGCTTTGGGATATGCTCAGTATAGTGCTGGACTGTATGCCAGCATCTCCTGTCCCTTACTTGTTTTAAATGTCAAGGACTGTTGTGGATCTGTAGCATGTGGTTAATGTATATTTTATCTGTAGCTTCTGCAAAATTGCTTTATGGAGTTTCTGAATGTCCCTGCAAAAGTCAGAAGCTTAGGCAAAAAGACAAGTGTGTGGCTACTGTTATTATAAGGTAACTATCCTTAACACTGGGTTGAGGATAACCTGGGTTCCTTCATCTCTGAATAGTGCCGAAACTGAGCTTTCAATGATCCTGCCTTACCTGATGGCCAGGGTGGTCTTGATGAGTTTGGGAGAAGTCATGATGTTTTTGGGGAAGTTCAGCGTGACTCAGGGCTTTTGATAGGGATTGCAGAAGTCAAAATACAGATCTGAGGGCTTTCAAGAAGAAAAGTGCATACTTTAAAAATAAAATAGATCATGTAAGAAGGTGACTAGCACAGTTATGCCCAAATAAGGGGTTTGTTTTGTAGAGGGAAAAATTAATAAATCCTGATTCAGCAAATGACTTAACTTTGCAAGTGAGTTGGTCTTTTCCAAATGTATGCTCCCATAGCTATCTGAATTAGAAAAGAGTAAAAATAGCACAAGGAGTGATTTGTATTAATGTGAGTTTCCTTTAAAATTATCAGTATGTAAAAGATAAGTAAAAGTGTTACTAGTGCAGACTTGGTTTTTTTAATGAACTAACGTGGGTTTATATGTTCAAAAGTGTTCTCTTTGTAGAGATATGAGTACCTCTGCACTCATAGAGACTCCTGTTTTTCCTGAAATAGGCTCAGCATGACTGTCCTGAAACTCTTCTCATGCTCCTTAATGTGGTCCAGGAGTCTTGCTCAGCTCTACTAGGGGGTGGTCAGGGTAGGACTACCAGGACATCTAATCTGATCAAGACAGGTTTTCAAAATGGACTAGGTGTAACCAAATTTATTTGGCTTTTTCTTGCTATAGAAAAAAGAATCTAATGTTTGGTGGCATTCATAAGCTTTAGAAACTCCTTGGGTCTGAAAACACTATTTTAAGGTGATAGTTACGCTTTAGGTACAAGAGGACATGATTCTGTATCTGCTACTTAAATTTCATTCTTTTGGTTGGAAATGATGGTTTGTGCTTTGCTCTGTCATTACTTAAAGAGCTTTTTTGACTTAAAGGTTTCAAATAGGAAATACTGTGCAGTTGTCTTGTTGGATAGATTTGCTTCTGCTATAAAACTTGCTTGATGCAAATGGAGTATGTTTCTTCTTGGACTTCAATGTCTGATTTCATATTCCTGGTAGTAGAAGCTAACATTTCACTGTAAGAGACTGAAAACCAAAGTCCAAAGTGGGTTTTCTGGCAATGACACGTGTGGCAGAATGGATGGTCCCTTTTTTCATATGCATTTCAAAGTCCTTTCATATAAAGTCAAAGCTTTTCAGCACTTTCGAAAATCAGGCCAAAGATTTGCAAAGTTATAGTTAAAGGTCATTTTCAGAGGAATGGTGTGCTCTTAATCTCTTCAAAAGCAGCCTAAAATAGAAGCCCTTCCATAGAGGAGAACACCCCAATAGTGCAAGGATGTGGGCAGTTTAGTGCTCGTTAATTGTGCAGACCTGAAGAGAATTAGTAAGCCAACCCAGTTACTTGTCATTGCTAAAGAAGTAGCTTTTCCATGAGGAGGACCACTGGACATGATTTTATAACACAAAGCCAGCTGCAGCTGTGGCTGGTTGGATAGGGGTTTGTTAGTTCTGAAACACAGACCCGTGTTTGCTGTGTCACCATAGCCACCGTAACATAATAGGACTCCAGCGCTGGTGTGTAACTTGAAGCTAAGTGTTGTAGAACATGTGTGTCTGTGTGCATGTAGAGAGGAGTAATGATGAGAAAACCTGGAGAACTGGAAACAATTACAGGTCAAACTCTGTCTTCCTCTCATGGAGACCTCATGAAGCTTTTGGATACATTGCATCCAATTTAAAAAAAGGAAATGACTAAGTCATTTCCTATTCAGGTTAGATGACCACATCGTGTAAGTCCAGGATATGGAAAATGTGGTCCAGTTGTCCCATTTTTGGACAAGAGCACAGAGGAACAAGCAGCTAGAAACTCTAAGGTGCAGTTTTAAAAGACAGAAAAAAATGGAATCTGCTACATGAAATTTTGAAGTAATCCAAATTATGCCAAGGGAGATTAAATAACAAAAGGGAAAGAGAGTCTACAAGAGGTATGAGAGAAGACAAATGATCTACAACAGTCAGCATGCTTACAGGCTAAGGTATTTAGTTAAATGTAGTTAGGTCAGTGTTTGTGGTGATTTTGCAGCTTTTTATATTTCATACAAATATTTGAAACTTACTTTCATCTATTAAACTTAATATTTTCTTAGAAATAAAATTTAAGTGCATGATGTGTAGTCAGTATGATAGTGGCACACTATATGAATGGACTATTTTTATTTTCTTAAGGGAGCTTCTTGTCTTCTTTTCACTGTAAAACTTTGTGTACTATTTGGAAACCTGTCATGTTGTCGTATATACAGCAGTAATGAAATAGTGGAATATGATTTAAAATCAGACAGATGATGCTCTACTGCTATTTGAAGGATGACCTTATTTTGAATGATAGAAAAATAACAGCAGATTGTTTATAATAACTGACAGAAGATTTAGATTCCTGAATTCATACCATTTCCATTATTAAGATGCAAGTAGCATTTGCTCCCAGATATATGCACATATTCTGGTAAGGGGTTTAAGACACCCTGTCTATTATTGAAATTTTGGACATCTGAAGAATTTTTTCCCCCAAGGCCTTTTTAAAAAGTTGGACTACTGGGTGTGTTTATTTTCTTAAACCTGAAGGAGCCTCACAAAACATAATATAATATTTAAATGTCTATATGCTTTCTTCTTTTATAGATTAACATAGAATTGTAGAATGTTTTGAGTTGGAAGGGACTTAGTGATCATGTAGTTCCAACCTTCCTGCCGTGGACAGGGATGCCACCCCCTAGGTCAGGTTGCTCAAAACCTCATCCAGCCTGACCTTGAACACTTTTAGGGATGGAGCACCCACAACTTCTCTGGGCAACCTGTGCCAGTGTTCTCCACCCTCACAGTAAGGAATTTCCTTCTAACATCTAATCTACATCTCATTTAGTTTGAAACCTTGTCTTATGATATCTGCCCATGTAAAAAGTCCTTCTCCAGCTCTCTTGTAGCCCCTTTAGGTACTGGAAGGTGCTGTAAGGTCTCCCCAGACCCTTCTCTTTTCCAAGCAGGACAGCCCCTACTCTTTCAGCCCCTCTTCACAGGAGAGATGCTTCAGCCCTCTGTTCTTCTTTGTGGCCCTCATAACTAAACTAATCATGTATCTGTAGGAAACCTTGAAAGAAATACATATTCAGATTTTGTAGTGGTCTTGGATAGTTTTTTGTGCTACTGTTGAGATCGTGCATAGTATTTCTGGGAAATACAGTTTGAAATATTGGTGAAGAATGTTTGCCCTCTGTAGCTGCTGGAAAGTTTACATGTGCAAATGCAGGGTACTGGTACATAATGGGCTCAGAAGACTAATTAAAGCAGTTGGGATTTAGTGAGCTGAAATAGCAGCTTGGAAGTTAAAAACACAGAGCTTTGGCTAAAATTGTTAGTTAAGGGGAAATATAAGGCTTTCTCTAATACACTTTTTTTGTCGTAGTTATCCATTTTTGTTTTAAGTGCTTATAAACTTACTGTTCTTCTGACCTCTATTTTACTATGGAACAGACGTCTGTGGTTAGATTTTTTTTGTATTTACATACACAACATATTTGAGAAATTATTGAACTTCTCAGAAAATACACAAATTAAATGATTTAATATTTTCTTTTTCAGGATTGAAGTGGATCTAGGGACAAATGGATGACTGAATATTCATATGAAGAGGAAAGCCATAAAAGTTGGTTGACATTTTTACAGCCAAATGCATTATATGTATTAATGCCGTTATCAAAAATTTATATTGTTTTAAAACAGAATAGCTTAAATAACTGGCCTGAGCTTTATATGCTATATTGTCTTTGAGGCAGGGCAATACTGTAGCTTAAGAGCTGTAGCTTAATGCAGTGTTTTCTGACATTACCTGAATATTCAGCGGAAAACCCAGTAGTATGTTAAGGAAATAGGTAATTCCTTTGAAGCCAGGTGTTTGAATGGGCACACACATAGTGGTGTTCATCATTCTTCCATGCAAGGATGAAGGGAGAATTAGAGGGCTGTTGTCTTCCATTAGAGCTACTGACTATGATGCTTAATATGTTGTGGAGTGGCACTCAGGTGCCACATTGACAGGTGCTGTTTAAGAAGCCAAACAGGAGATGATCTCTTTGAAAGTTATCTTGGTGCTTTGTTTTCTTGTGATAGAGAGAAGGTGGTTTTACACTGTGCATTTTCTGTGATAGTTAAAAAGGAAGAAACTATTGGTGGACCTCCATGACTGGCTACTATTTTAATACACCTCTGCCAATCTGAGTTATTGGTGACTATGAAGGGTAATCATTTTCTGGGATGCTGTGATATCCAATTCCCACCAAGGGTGTT
Source organism: Callaeas wilsoni (assembly GCA_013398955.1). Classification (NCBI taxonomy): domain Eukaryota; kingdom Metazoa; phylum Chordata; class Aves; order Passeriformes; family Callaeidae; genus Callaeas; species Callaeas wilsoni. The sequence goes on along the minus strand of VWPU01014207.1, from coordinate 383,049 downwards.
TAAATGAAGCTGATGCTGCCTGTGGGTTTACACCAGGGCAAATGAATTGTATTGACAAATGTAGGGTGTAGTACAGTGCGATGCAGGGCACAGTCCAGGGGGACGCTGCGCAGCAGCTTGGCTAAATAAAGCATTCTGAAAACTCTAATAGTCAAGGAGGGATGTTATTGTGGGAAGCTTATTTCCTTGAGAGCTTCTGTCAACCCCTGAATCCCTGTCAGGGGTGGAAACAATCAAAAAAACCAGCAAAAACCACAGTGATTTTTTTTTTTCAAAAGCACAGTATTAGTTCAGTACTAGAAATGTAAGTCTAACATTCTGTTAACTTAGCAAAGTAGTCCAAGAGGACAGAGTCTTATTTTTCTCAGTGATAATTTGATTTTATCAAGCTGTTAGTGGTTCAGAAGTTTTATAGTTTATAGATTACTGACCTGGATACAGAAGAGTGTAATTCCTTCTTGGGTAAACTTCTTCAGTGTTCACAACAGGTAGTGGACATGCTGATTCCAACTACCTCCAAATTCACAAGCAGCATGAGATTTGAAGGAATCATCTGTGTCTTTGAATTTTGTCTCCTGAAATAACAGCAAGCAAAACAGTCTTCAGAAGCATCCATAGAACATGTGCTTTATATATTGCAGGTCCCAGAAAACACCTCCAGCCTCTCAGAGCCAAATTTAAACCCCGACAGAGACAAAGTGGTATTAGTAGCTGTGCAGTAATGTACACAATTTTTTCCATGGGGTCAGGGGCCCATATGCCCACATGAGGCAGCAGTTGTTGCCTGCTAAAACCAGAGCACAAAATGTTGAGGAATTTCCCTTTGGTTTGATTGCTGACAAGTCAGCGGCTGCTGCCCATACCAGTGTCTAATAGCTTGAGATGGGCCAGCATAGTGGCAGAGCAAGCACTTCCTTGCTCAGATCTCTTGGCTGTGAACAGCAAAGTGAAAAATTGATACTGTCCAAACCGTACTTGCATCTTTCAGAGCTGCAGTGACAAAGTCCTGTATGTACAAACTCGGTGAGGTACTTGGTTTGGGAAGTGACACCAGGGCAGAAAAAGTAAAGGATTTATTTCCTGAGAGGGGCTGTTGTACCCAGAGTCTGTGCAGAGTAGGGGCGGCTTCCAGATCAAGCAAAAGCAAAAGACTCTTTAAAGAATCTGACCTTTTTGCAGGTTTCTTGAGGAAGACTGTAATTGCATGATAGCTGTATCTCTGTTAGCTTTGTATCTCTGTTCCTCTCTCTGATTCAGCACAGAGTGGCAGAATAAGGAAGGAAGAACTGGAGAACAGGATAACCTCCTTTTTGTCAAGCCATAGTTCCACTCTCATGCCCTTCTGATGACATCCCACAGTAATTGTGGGGAAGCTGCTCAAAATATGTGCAGATAAGGAAGGGGGTACTGAGTTATTTCTTTACATGTTTTCAGTTTGGCAGCCTTTGCAAATGTAGGACTCTGAATCCAGCTGTTAATCTTTTATATTAGGAAAGTACCATGATTAAATCATATCAGTGAATAAGAAAAAAAATGTGGTTACATGGAGGAATTCAAAGTTCAAGGCTAAAAATTCCTTTTCTGGGAAGAAATGATTCCAGAAAGCTTAAGCAATAGAGGTGGAGAAGGCTTCTCTGTGGTCACTTAAGATCAGTTGATAAAGTTCTGGCTCCAATATGGAAGATACTGGATTTCAGCCAGCACCCTGCCTTAGCTTTTTGTTTTATTGCTTCTCTACTAATCTAGTTTTGAAAGATTTTCATTGCTAACATGAAAATGTTGGTGTGTTGTTGGGAGTGTAAACAAGTTGTGTTGTATTGTCTGTATGTTATATTGGTATATTTAAGGTTTTCCTTGGTCTGCCTCAAAATATATGCAACCATGGTGTTGTATAAATAAGCGACATCTAAGTATATATGCAACTAATGAAAGAAAAATGAACATAATTCTTTCTGTCTCATAAAATGAGGTTAGATGAATATCTATCAGAAAAAAGAAATAGGCAAAAGTAAACCTGACAGCAAATGTGTATATTGAATGCAGGCAGCTTATGAATGCATGAAGCTTATGGAAATGCTTCTACATTTTCCATAATACTGCATAAAGCTGCATCCAGATGTTCATTTGTCTGTTGAATCAGGTGTTCAAAGTTTATGTTTTTCAGTGTACAGTGGCTGAATGGGGCTGTTTGGGGGTGAAACTTGGGTAGGAGCTGGCAAGGAGATGGATAACTGACAGAGGAAAAACTATAGCTCAAAGGTTCTGGGCAAAATGAAGATCGGGACTTCAAAACCAAGTAAACAGGACTGAAGGAAGGTCAGAGAGCAAAAGTAAAGGGAAAAAGAGTGTGTTCAAATTGGAAAAGCACAGATCTGGGTTGTACTTAACGAGTGGCCATGGGTGCAATCAGACCACTCACACTATGGTTTCACAAACAGCTTCTAGAACTAACACCAGGCAGTTTGGTTGATGAGATTTAATGATGTTCTAAGTTATTTAATGCTGAAAAACTGATGGACAACACTGAGTTTAGTGGTGTAGGGATGACTCCTAATTTTCTGTGTGTCATGTCTTTAAAAAAAAACAAAACCAAACTAACCAAGAGCAAACCTTAGCTCAGCTGTTTAGAGGGAGGGACTCAACGGGGTGTTTCTTGAACTGTCAAAAGCCCACTCCGTTTCAGAAGTCTCCCAACCTCTGATGTGCCCTTGCCTCACCTCCTCTGGCTCCTGTGCAGAGCAGGGCATGGGAGGGTGCAGCACCCATGAGCTGCCGGTTGCATGCCTGATGCTCTACCCCACGCTCCACTGCAGGCTGGGCAAGCCCCTGGGTCATCCCATCTGACTCATGATCTACCCTGGTTTTGTGTGGAGTTCGCTTTTATTGGATTTCATCTTTTTACTTTTTCATGATTTTAAAGTCTGGTCATGATAAAAAATGATTTTTTAAAATGTATTTGGGAATGCTTCAAGGAAGTTTTATGGTTTTATTTGCATAGTCAGGATAGTAGTAACAGTGTGGTGATATGTTAGGTTTGTCCTGTCAGCTGTCCCCTCTGTATTGCAAACAAATGCAGTTTTTCTAGAAAGAAAGTGGCTGCTCTTATGGGATTTTTCTCATCTGGCATCGTTCAGTGGATTCTTGGAATATAATTATGACTAGAAACATCAGCTTGGTAAAACGTATTAATCTCAAGGGAATTACTTTGTACTGACCATCAATCTATCTTTCTGTCATGTGCTTTTCAGTTTAGATTACACTCAGGCAAAGAGGCTGTAGTTTGATGTTTTGTCTTAATTCATTATGATTATAAATTAGTTGGCTAAAACAATGTAACAAATGACTACTTAAAAATGACTGATGGCCCCATTCAGCAAGGCAGGGGAACTGTGAAGTTCTTTTGGTTTCATCTGTTGTCTAGCATTTATCAAGATGGGTCTCTTAACTGTCAATTGATGGTTGATTTTTAATGAATATTTCACAATGTAAATAGATAGCAGCCAGTTGTCTGGAGCTCAGTCATATTTGTAGGACAGATCTGCTTTTACTTGCTGTCATTGAAAAATGTAAAAGTTACGCTGAAACAGTAGAGTAGGAGGAAAGCTTTTCCCCAAATCTTACATTCCAGAAAGGGAGGAGCAGCAGTGATTTTCTTTCTTTTTCTGTTCCTTACATCAGCAGCCACATTGTGCTGTCTCTTGCTCCTGTCTTTTCCTGCTGGGTGCCGGAGGGCTGTGCATGGTGAGCGCTGTAGTCCCAGGTTTGCTCACTGTAGGCTCAGCCCCACTGCAAGTAGGGTGAGGTGAATTTGGAGCTGATGCCCATGGCTGAAAAATTGCTGGGATCATTTCCAGCACTGATACTTTCCAAGGAGAAAAAGGCATTTAAGATGCTTGCAACAAACCACTTCAGCTTTGTGATACGAGGTCTTTCCTGTTCCCCTTGCCATTGAAAAGTTATGGAATGATTTCTGGAAAGACCTTGATGTTCTTACTAAGCTTTCCTTATGAAGAGCAGTACAAAATTTATTCTACATAGCTCATTTCTTCATTTCTGCCAGACAGATGCTTTCATAATCTAAATGGTTTCTTGTTTATGGATCCTGGGTCTTGGCTACATTCCATTCATTTCCTAACTCTTTTGGTGCCACATATTTATGTAGATTATGGGCAAATCATGTTTAGCAGTTGGCTTGTGACCTGACCTTGTTTAAATAAAACTGGGTTATGATTTTGAGGGTTCTGTTTCTGTATTTTGTTTCTGCCGATGTGGATTGGGTGTAGAACATCCATAGGGTATCCTAACCGTTGCTTTTAGGTTTTATATATAAAAAATACATTTCAGAAGTGTTATTTTACTAGTTGAAGATAGCTGTGATCTTTTTGCACTCTCACTCTTCAGAAAGGCATAGAAAGTAGGCACGGAGTGAGTTAGACTTGCCCTGTCAAAGCCTGGTCTTCTGCAAAATCTCAAGCTTTGCTCTGAAATCAATACAGAGATCTTCATATGTTATAAAGGTTGTATTCTCAAATAGTCAGAGGAAAGTTGCCCAAAAGGCTTTGTTTGTAATTGGGAGAAAGGTTTTTGGCTCAGCAGTGGTGTGCAGAGTTTGCATCCAGTGTCTGCACAGACTTCTGCTCTGCTTGGAGCTGCTGTGGAATATTTCAGGTGCACTGGTTTTTGAATTAAAATCCTTTTTATTAAACAGTTTTTTGAAATAGGAAGAATGGAGAATTGCATAAAGGAGGATGGCAGCAATTTTCATGTGAGGTGATGTGTGGGGGAGTAAGGCAGCCCACATTGTAGTGCAGTTCACAGAAGAGTAGTTTGTCTAGAATTGACAAAATGTGATAAAAATGTGGAATATTTAAAATGTTCTTTTCACAGTTCAAGTCATTAAAATTACTAAGTGTCATTGTAAAGCAAAGGTAGATCTTGCCGGTATTGCCTGGATCACTTCTCCACAAAGAGGTAGCTGGTGAGGATGGTCTGTGGGTAGTAAATTGTGGATATAGGTAAAAGCTGTTTAAGAGCTTGCTTCAGCACCTACTGACATAACTCAGTTCTGTAAAGTGCCTTTTAAACTACTTTTGAAAGTTAATAGATAACCCTTTATGATTTTATTTAGTAAATGCGTTAGCATCTAAAATTTGTAATCCTTACTGCTGTTGATTATAAGGCTTGGGGTGTGATAACTTCATCTGATTATGTAAGGTCATAGGGAGCTTTAAAATGTGTCCTGTGATCACAGTCCTCCTGTAAATGTTGCCTTGTTTTTTAAAGTTACAGGATTTTTTTTTTGGGTTGAGGATTTTCTTTGTTTGGTTTTTAATTCATACTGGGAGTGAAAAAAATCCAAAAAGCTTCATCTTGAAAAGATCAGCAAGAGCTTAGAGCAGAGTTAGCAAAAACTAGCCTGGGAGCATAAAATAACAAATATCTTTATAATATGGGCAAAGACACCCTTGGTTCCCATTTCTAGTGTTGAAAATGTGTGGGGTGTCTTGGTGTTCCCCTGCTGGGTGGGAGAGATGTGTTAAAAACAGAGTTCCTGCATCTCAGGTGGAGCAGAAGCTCATACTGCGGCCTCTCGTCTCCAAAATTTGTCTTGTAGGCTATATAGGAAGTAAAATGATGGAAACAACCGAAAGATCTAGGTGAGAAGTTTTCAGGTGAGCATTTCCTCAGTTGTGGCTATACTGGCAAGTGAGCCAAGAGTGTTACTGGTTTCGCTTAGATCAGGAAATGCTTCCATGCGTGTCCTGGCCCAGCAGGCTTTGTTTCACCTCATGGCATGGCCCAGGGCTGCACAAGGTAGGTGACTTGGAAGAAACCTGGTTTGGTGTTTCCAAACCACTGTCTGTTTGAAACCACTTTCTTCAGCTCCTTTTTCAGCCTTGGCATCTCTTCTGGGGACTTGTTCTAACCGATGGGACATAATTCACAGGGAGCTAGATCACAAATGCCTGGATTCATTCTTTTCAATTTCAGTCATTTTGCTGAAGGCTTCTGTCAGCAGTCAGCAGAGAGCAGTAAGCATCTCCAGAGGGCAGTTCCTCCCATGGGATTTCTCTATGCTCCTTGGAAGGACATCTCTTCTGCATCTCAAGCTGCAATGGTACAGACACTATGAGTATACAAGGCTCCCCTCTGCTTGACTTGTTCTCCAGCCCATGGGTTTCCAAAACACCCCTGAGCATCTCTGCTCTTGAAGCCTGACTTCTCTGCTGCTGCATGTCCTCTTGGGAATGAAAGAGCAGTCACCATGCTCATTTCACCTTTTAATCCTAGTGCACTCAGTGAACAATTATACTAATTCTAATAATGACTAAATTTGTACTACTCCAGAGAGGGAAGCACACAGCATTTAATTTCAAAGCTGTTTGACAAGACCATTTTGATGTGTGTATTTTCAGAAGTATGACACAAGTTTCCAAAGTGCCTAATGGGGAGAAAAATGTTTAAATTTGTACTCTCAGGTTTTCAGTTTCCAAGAAACAGAATGCTCATTTCTGTTGAGCATGATCCATCAAATAAAACAATTTTAAAACAGATATACAGGGCTCGCTACTTCAGCTTGTTTCATAATGAGCTCTTGTCATTACTTACAAGCATGTAAGTTTGCATGGAAAAAAAAGATACTTCTCTTGTGTGGAGGTATTAATTCTCAATATCATGAAGCATCACAACTAATTGCATTTTAGAGTTAATCTTTTCTTTGCAATGAAAAGGTGAAAAATCTCCATCTGAACAGTGGTGCTGATTAAGATACATTGAACCAGATACTGAAATACTATGTGTGTTCTTGTTTTCCTTTTCCTGCATATCTGAGAATAAGAATTTAGTGGCAGAAATAAATGCATTTGGATTTTAGTATTTTTGACATATTGTGGAGAGAGTAATGTCAAACAATGGCAGTTTGTCACTTCTTATATGATGGTGTAGAAGAATGTGTTAGAATTCAGTAGCTAGCACATAAGGAGAAGACAGCTAGTTTAATACTGATATCCACTGCTAACAGACCTGAATAATGATTCCACTGGATATGGTATTTCCTATACCCAAGGACACGTGTCTAAAAGAGAAAATAAGCTCCCAGTATTAATCTAAATCTCAACTCGCTCTTGTGCTTCCCACGTGGTGATTCATTAAGTCTTTCTTGTGCAGAGGTTTGGTGATGAGTCAGGAAAGGGCAAGTTCTCTGCTTTGAGGTTGTCACCTTCTTTTGAACTTTGCTGTTTACTGAAAGTCTTTTGGTGTTCAGTTTGATAGCAGTCAGCTGCAGCTGTGATTGCAGTCAGCTGTGATGGACATGTGGGCATAGCTCAAGTGAAAACATAATAGGTAAACATGTGCTGAGTTTCCACCTTAATTTTTAAGCAATATAGAAGTATTCCGGTATTTGTATTAGGAAAAAATAACAACAAACCAAAAAAACCCCAACCACAAAAGCCTAAGCATATCATAAAAGGTGTCTTAGAAATAGCGAGGTACAAAACATAATTTTCCTTGCTTCGCTTTATTTTTCCTTTTTTTTAAAAGAGAGGATGGTACAACCCTGAAAACCCGAACATTTGGAGTTCAGTCTGAGTTTCATTTAAAATCATATGAGCTTGGGCTTAGGTGTTCCTGAAATGAGATGACAGTGAGTATCTCTCTTGCAAATTAAGAAGTAAGGAGTGTCTGTTGGTCTAAGGAAGATGGAAGTTAACTTAGATGTGTAGGTTGTCTTAAGTGCAGTGGAACTGAGATGTTGTTTGCTGAACTACTCTTTGGAGATTTACATAATGGATGAGATACAGGAGCTCCAGGCAGCATGACAGTGGAGTTTATTTTATCACAGGATGTAAAACAAGTGAATTGCCTTAATAATCTCTGCAGAAAGCAAGGATAATATTACGGTTTTTTTAATCCGGAAAAAGAGAGCCAGGGAGTTCATAATATCCTGGCTGTTCATGTACAAGGAACCAAACCTTTCTTTAGAATGATCTGAATCCATTCAGCTATCATGCTTTCTTATTGAGGACTTTCAAAGCTTTTCAGGAAGGACAAGCAACATACATATCTGAAAATAGGTCTTTTATGTAGTAAAATGAGATGATAATTCATGGTTTGATATAAGATGCTTATAACAGGCTGGGTAATTATTCTAACTGCTGTATATTTAAATATATATAAAGCATTTATAAACCAAGCATACCTGCTGATTAGTTCGACAGTGGTGATGGTAATTTCAAAAGTTTTAGACCCTTTGTCATTTCAAAGTGAGTGCATGTTGGAAAGAAGCTTTAATATTAAAAGGTTGCAGGATTTAATTTTTTATCAAACCAATTTACCCACTTTGGTTGGCAAGGAAGTTTTTGTTTTTCTGCTTCAGCTGATAATATCTTTTCAGCTGGAAAATGGACAAAGAAACATTGGAAAAGTAAAATAGTTAAGTGTAGGTGGTAATAACAACACCCAACTCCTGTTGTATGCTTTTCAGCTGTGTATTTGGCTTCAAGCAAGAGTGGGACTCTTACGTTATTATGAATATAAATATGCCATTGCTCTTTGATCTGTAGCAAAACTTCCTAACCATCAAGGCTACTTAGCACTTTTGCTTGAAGGAAAAGATTTACTTTTGGGCATAGCAAGTTTGCAGAAGAGTTAATGATGTCCTTAGGTTCTGGTTTTTGTGAGCTATGTGTAGCTTAAGAATTCTTTTGTATTAATCTTATGTCAGTTGCTAGTTCTTCTAGAAGAGCCTGGGCAAGTAATTCATCATAAAGTGTTGCAGAGAAAAAAGGCATTTATTTACCTAATGTGAAACCAGCTTATCAGAAAAAAAGTCATAATTTTTTGAATGTAGTATTATATGAGTTTCTGCTTTTGTTAATGAAAAAATGTATCTCCAGTGATTTCAGCAGTAATGGACAATACCTAGCCAATCTACTAGGTATGCTGTGCTCCACTCTTAATTCCCAGATGCAGGCTGGGAGTAGTTCTGCAAGATTTCCTCTGGATACTGGATAGCATTTATTGTTTATCAGTTGTTGTATAAAGTTAGATTTTTCTTTTTGTCAGGTTTTTTTTCCCCTGTGTTTCTAGTAAATGTGTTATTTCTGTCAAGGCACAAGTCTATATCAGTAACAGTTACTGCAGTGTGCAAGGGAGGGCACCAAAGTGATAACCCATCTGCTTATATTTGCTGGTGTCTCTCCACAGTGCAGCCTGGTGGGATCAGAGACCGAGGAATCTTTTATAAGAACGGAGTTGTTTTCATCAGAAAGTGTTTTAAAACACTGAAATTCTTCCACCCCGTTGGCTCTGAAATCTCCCATGTGGGCATCTTTAGAGTAAATAAATAAAAGATCACACCAGGCAAATGTGATTTAAAGTGTTTGTAACTGTTCCCCAAACAGCAGTAAAATCCTAAATATGATATGAGCAAGGCAAACAAGGGGAAAAGTTCGCTTCAGCCTACAGACTTTCTAGTTGTGCTATGTAGCTATGCAGCACCAGACTCTGTGGACACAGAAGAAAATTCTGAAGAGTTGTGGTGTCCGAAGGACACCCACCAGGTTAGGACAGCTTTTTCCTGCCCTACTTCTCCACAGCTTGCCCTTCTGTGGGATGTGTATACATTTGTATGAGAGGAGTTTCTTATTTCTAATCCAAACCTAAGTGACCTACCAGTATTTGCCTGCACAGAGCCATAAACGTTAAATGGTTTGAGTTGGACGGGACCTTAAAGGTGCAACCCCCCTGCTGTGGGCAGGGACACCTTTCACTAGACCAGGTTGCTCAGAGCACCATTCAAACAGGCCTTGAACACTTCAGGGATGGGCCATCCACAGCTTCTCTGGGAAACCTGTTCCATTGCCTCACCACTCTCACAGTAAAGAATGTTTTCCTGGTATCTAATCTAACTCTGCCCTCTTTCAGTTTGAAACCATTCTCCCTTGTCCTGTTACTACATGCACTTGTAAAAAGTCTCTCCATCTTTCTTGTAGGCCTGGAAGGTACTGTAGGTACTGGAAGGCTGCTCTAAGTTCTCCCTGAAACCTTCTCTTGTCCAGGCTGGACAATCCCAATTCTCCCAGCCTTTCTTCATACAAGAGCTGCTCCATCCCTCTAAATGTCTTGGTGGCCCTCCCCTGGACTCACTCCAACAGGTCCGTGTCCTTCCTGAGCTGGGACCCCAGAGCTGGATGCAGCTCTGCAGGTGGGGTCTCAGCAGAGCAGAGGGGCAGAATCGCCTCCCTGTCCCTGCTGCCCACGCTGCTTTGGATGCAGCCCGGGACACGTTTGGCTTTCTGGGCTGTGAGTGCCCATGGCTGGGTCATGTCCAGCCTCTCACCCACCAGCACCCCTAAGCCCTTCTCAGCAGGGCTGGTCTTGATCTGCTCATCCCTAGCTTGACTGTGGTGGTTTTGTTAAACTGTTGTTCATTTAGTTAAATATCCTGAAGGTTTCAGTTGCAAAAGTTCACAGGTTATACAAATCTTAAAAAGTAAGCATTTACTGCTTGTTGTGTTGTTGTACTGTGAAGTGTCTGCTGCTTTCACTTCTCTCTGAGACAGCAGCTCAGAAATGCTTATCACACTTTGATGAACCCGCATTCCTTGCCAGTGGGGAGTGAAGCTGGTCATTTCCATCCTGTATTGGCTTGGCCTGCTTTGAACTATTCCAGATAGTCAGCCATGATTCTGCCCTGCATGGTTGCATGTTACTACTAACCTCTTTGTAGGCATTTCAGAGTGATGAGCATGTGAAGTACTTACTGGTATCCACCTGCAAAAGTTCAACAAAAGTTATCCAATCCAAGTATAAACCTTTACATCTGACCCTAAAGCAGTTGTATGGCAGAATGGGAAGGATTTTTTGGAACCCATTTTAAAAGGCTTGCTTTCCCTGAGTAGGGTTCTACAGGACTTGATAATTAGATATAGTCATAACAATATTAACAGTGATCTCTTGAATTAATCTAGTAGTTCCTCACAATTGAATGGCAATATGACTTCTGGGGTTTTTTTTGATTCCCAGTTGTGGCATATTCTGGTTAATACTTACTTTTGTGTTATGGAGTAATTGATCTAATCCATTGATTTTGCAAGTATTGTTTCATGTTGCAAGTAAAATCAGAGTTCTGTTGTTTTTCAGGCATGTGACCAACTAAGAGTTGTTATTACTTCAAAAAACCCAACCAAAACCAAACCAAACTCCAAAACCAAAACTATAACAAGAACAGAACCACCATAAACTTCCAAACATATGACAAAATACAAACAGGAACCACCACCCCTGAATGTTTCGGAGACCATTTTAAACTTAAAAATAAACGATGGTAGAATTTCACATTTTTCACTAAATAGTGGATAATTTATTCTTCCTGGCACCAAACAGGTGGTAAAATTACCAAGCTTTTTTCTAAAATTCTTGAAATTACAGATTCATGAATGTCTTCAGACATTAATTTATAGAGTCATTAGTATAGAGTATACCTCCACATACTAAACGCGTGCACATGCTCACAAATACGGGATGGAAACTCTGTCTTGAGGGTGCTGAGCCAGAGGATGAACATTTTAGGAAACAGCACTAGCAGTGATGTAACTTTGGTGCAGATTCATTTAGCTGAAGTGCCATGAGGAGTGATTTTTAAGAAAAGGTATGTTTTCGTGAAAAAATTATTAAAGTTTTTTTTACTTTACATGTGAAGTGGTGACTTGGCATGAGCTTTCAGCATGGAACGCATTCTTGTGAATCTCCTGCATTGATTGAGGGAATCACTCACCATATTTGTGTCCAGCACCACTGAGTGTCTGATAAACACTGCTCTTGAAACTACTGTGGCTGTGATTTTAGTGGTGAGAATATTTTAGTAATGTTTATTGAGTTTCAGCATCCAGAATAATGATGGAGGTGGTTTGTCATGTTGTTAATGTTAGAGGTCTGGGTATCCTCAGAAAGATGCAGTACACATAACACTCTATGTCTATACAGAGATTGTTGTTCAAAAATATGAGCAGCTTAACCCATCCAGTTCTTGTGGTGCAAAGTAAATCTAATAAAAGCATTTTAGTCTATGTGAGACATAGCTAATGTGGACAGGAAATCGTTTTCATCATTTTACACAGTGTAACTAAGCCACGTGTTGGGAATAAATATGTGATTTATACAGGCACAATTTCTTTTTATGTCCTAATGAGAAATGTTAAATATATTAGTATGACTTGGGGCTTGACACATGCTCTGAAGGCTATGTATGATGCCAAGCAACCAATTATCTCAGTGCATTATTTCTTGAAAGCCTTGACATGGGTGAGGTCACTATACATTTTTAAAGGGAGCGTGATGCTAGGTTGATACAGCAGGAAAGGATGACACAAATAACAATACTTCATTAGATCTTCCTGCTGCGCAATGTATAATCAGGTGCTCTGACTTAAAGAACACTAATGAGGATTTAAAGACCCAGCGGGGCACATTTAGCAGTCACACATGATTCTGTCAAATGCTTTTGCAAAGGGCAGCTCTGATGCAAGGTACAGTTCAAAAGCAGTTAGGAATGAATAGTTTTATTGTATAGCTTGGTGTAATACTTCTCTGTGTTTCAGTGAGCACAGCAATAGGTTGCAGTGTGCTGGTGCTTTGCCAGGTGCTGTTGTTTGGCTGTGATTTTTACCAGTCATGAAACCAGCCAGGAGCAGCAGTACCCATCGGCAGGCTGTATCACTGCATTTTCAGCAATCGAATAGTCACGGAGAGGAACAAAGGAAGAGGGCTCTGAAGCTATTATTTGAAGTCCATACTAAGCTATAGATGCTCTATGCTGACCATCTCATTTACCTCCAGAATAAATGTCAGGTAGTGAAATCCTGGAGAAGAACAGACGGTGGCTTACTTAGCTAAAGGTACCTTTTGGCAGTGATCCATACCAGGTACTTGGCAGAAGAATGTCAATTCATTCTGGAGTGCAGCTCTTGAGACTGCAATGTCATGGTTTAGAGGTGATTTAGCTTTCATGTTTTTGGCAGGTATTATATGTGAAGAAAAGACATAAAAATAGAAATGTGTTTTCTGTTAGAGCAAATGACCGTCTACCTTACCTGCGTCTGCTTTCAATAGTCAATAATGGATGCTTAGGGAAAGGATGTAGCAAGTCTGTTGTGTAAGTGATGGTATTGCTGCAGTACCTCTTCCAAGTTTGCAAAAAATCTAGGACACAGATACTTGCATAGCTAGAGGTTGTGTCTGTATTTTTGTGCCTGGTAATAGCTGTTGGTAAACAAATCTGTAGAAAAGTCTAATTGTTTTTCAACCAATATCCAGCTCATCAGACAAGCAGACTTGGTCAGGACACCAGCTTCTCTCTGTGTGTGAGTTCTGGCTTCCAGTGCAAATCCTATGGTTTCCAGTCAGCACCTGCTTTGAGTACAAGGTTGGACTGGAGACCTCCTGAGATGCTTTCCCACTAAATTATCCTGCGACCCTAAGAAAAAACCAGCTTGGCTATAGCATTCATTGTTCTCCAGTTTTTCCGTGCTATTTCATGCTGTAAAATGATGTGGTATAAGTGAATTATGCATTAGCTTGTCTTTTTCCTAGATGCACACTCATATAGTTTGTTTATAACCTCAAATTTAATGTAACTGCCGAGTTTGATTTGCTTTATGTAGCAAACTTGGTATCTCTGCCTTTTAGGGAAGTTCTAATGAAAGTTCAAAATGTCTGTTAATGTACTACTATATGTGCTACTTGTATATCTCTTTCTAATGTTTTCCTGTGATTTTTATGGCTCTATCTATAGTTACTTAAACTATTCTTTAATCATGAAGTTTGCTGTTATTTTAATAACTGGCAGTAATTTTGTGCACAGCACTTTTTTTTTAAACATGTTTGAGGAGTCACAATTTCTTTGAGAATCTGTAAGAAATGCATGTTGGCAACATTTAAAACTTGTTAGTTAGGAATTCTTAACACTTAATTGGAATTGCCTTTAAAATGGGCCCTAATTCTACCATAATTTATTGCTTGTGGAATCTAATTTGACAGTTTTGTACATAAGCATTTTGGTCATTCTGTCTTGAGTAAGAAAGTACCTCATGTGAGTAGTCAGGTATTGGCTTGATCTGTCAGTTAATGCAAGCAGTCTGAGAGCAAAATGTTATTTTATACATTTTTAAAAAATATTTGGTGGATACTTACAAATTCTTATTCATGAATTGAGATACTCTGTATTTCACTCACTAAGTGAACAGAAGTCAAGAGTTTTCCTGTTTTTTGAACTGTGTTTTCCCTTTTTTTGAGCTTTGTACTACTCATCAGCTTAACTATTAATATTTTCTCAGGAGTTTCCACTGAAGCCTGTGGGGAGCAGGAAATCTCAGACTGTTGTTAAATAGAACAGGGATTGGGTTGGGACAGGGTGTTAATGTTAAACGTTTGCAGTTTGGGAGTTTCATCACAGCATACACCCTTTCTTTAAACATGTCAGAATAAGCAGTTCGTTTGCTCTGTGGTGAGACGTGTGTACAGCAATTACTGTTCCTCCATGTGCATGTAAGATGCAGGGAAAGGTCATGGAGTAACGCTTAGTTTCTGGCATGCAGTCTGACTTTTTCATCTGAGTGTGCAATCATTCAGTTTTATTTAATTACTCCTATGTTATTTTGGCCTGTCCATGAATCAAGTGAGATTTACATATGCTTTTGCTAACCGACTGTGCTTCTGAGGCTGAGGCTGTGGTCACAGCTCTAACTGGCAGCTGGAACAGAGCCATTCAAAGAACACTTGGTTTCACCACTTAGTGCCTGTGGTATCTGTGACTTTGTACATGAACTGCGACAGATGGTTTCTGAGGTTCTGTGTGAACCGTCTGTGCGCTCCTCGGGTGTGTCCTACGGTACCTGGTGTTGGAAGGTGCAACTGCACACAAGGTGACAAGGTGTCCTCCTCAAGGCTGCTGTTCCTGTCACCGGCAGCGTGACAGGCTGAGCTGGAAATGAGCCACTGACTTCTGGGAACAAGTTGTTCTTGTATGGGTGTCATATACTTCTCTGTCTTTGTTAGTAAAAAACCACAAAAGTTTTTAAAAATTGCATGTAAACAAAGTAAATCTGAAATAAAAAATAAGTCTTAGCTGAAATTCCTAAATTTTAGTTGTTATGAAAGCTGGCTTTTCCTTGTTTGCCTTTTAGTTCTGCCTGTATGTTGGAGCTCCCGGATCAGTGAGAAACAAGGAATTACCCTTACTTATCTTCTGTATAGAAGCAGTATCAGTTGCCTGACATTTCTGTGACTCAGCTGCTAGAACGCACCAGGCATATTTAATGTCGTCATAACCTTATATAGCTCTCATTCAGAGGATGCAGTGTGTAATGCTGTGGCTTATAAGAAGCCAGATTTTGGCCCTGACTGTCAATTTATTGCTATGTTTTATGCTAGGGGAGGGAACATGGCACCTGGAGGAGCAGCAGTTTTGTTGTTGAGCTGAAGGGTTGGGTATGGTCCCATGCAGCAGTGGGGCAGACAGTATTATTTGTTGTGTGTTTGTTTTCTTTGAAGCACAAGATGGCAAGGGCCAGTGTAGTTTCTGGAGTAAGTGATGATGCCCAGGCCTATCAAACTGCTTATGCAGTTGTTTCACTGCTCCCTCTGGAGCTTTGCAGTTGTAGAGCTGAAGGTGCTGTTGCTTTGAGGTGATGGTCCCTTTGGACTGCATGGAATGATGGCGCCAAGCAGATCCTGTAGGCAACATCTCTTCTTGGCAAAGAGCAACCATGTTTGGCCTGCCACCTAAGGTCTTGTGCACAAATTTTGGACTAAACTGTGGCTACCGCTACATGCTAAATATTTCTTTTATTTTCCAGTGTGCAGAGTCCGTGTTGTATCTGTCTTTATGGGAGCAGGCTTCGCACAGTGGCAGGTGAGGGAACTGTGGCAGCCAGCTCTGTGCTTTCAGCAGCTAATTTTCTGACCAGAGCAGGTATGGTCAGAATTCAGAGTAAAATTGTAGTCACTGTGTATCTGCTGGCAAGCTCCTGGGCAATGCCATTTAATATTCATTTGCTCAGCAAGTACAAAATAGTCACAATTTAGACAACAGTGAAAGTAACCTTTAACTAATACGTGCAAACTTGGTCAATGTAATACTAGAAAAAAATCTTTTATGTTTCCTGTTACATTTTTTTTTGCCAGGTGGTGAGGTTTCTTTTTAATTTTAAGCCTTATTCATTTTCAAACTCTTCTTTAAGTTCTTCTCCAGTCTCGAGGGCAGCTGATGTAAGATAATAAACACTGCTTTGGAAATGGAGCAGTAGTTTTTTAAAAACACTTGTCTTATAATAGTGGTCAAGGAGAAGCAGCAGTCTAAATCAGTTACTAGGGGTTTTGGTTTTTGTTTTTGGAAAAAGTAATGAAGTTTGGCTTGATAGTAGTCTTTACTACTTGTCTGTACTTCAGAAACCCGAAGGAGAAACTATCAAGAGTTTTACTATCATGTATCATCAAGTGTTCTGAAAAGGTGTCTTTTAAAATAATTCTAGTGTAAAGATAAATGTAGTACATGCTTTTTGCCCCTTTCTTAAATATGTGTCACTCCTAAATGATGACTCTTCTTCAGCTGTCTTTTTGACAGAGTAGTTGGGGTCTTTTTGTTATGCAGGTCTTCTAAGTGTAAGGTAAAGAAAATCCACAGATACTTAATGAATCCATTGATATTCACAAAGATCAAATATTCTGTGAATGTTGTATTAGAAAGAAAACAATGAAGCCATTAATGTTGATAAAAGTTAAATGTGAGGCTTTTGTGTAAGTACTGTTAGTTGTAACCTATTTTGTCTGAATTCCATACATACTATAGGAAGGATCCATAATTCTTTGTAGAAGTGCTAAAACTGGCAGGAGAGCAGAGCTGATGTAAAGGGATTTTCAGCTGTCAAATCTGACAGAGTTGCCTGCTGAGTTTGAGAAACAGCAGATTGGCCTCTAGTTGCCAATGCACTTGATGATCCTCTGTCACCTGGAAGATGACCACGTCTCTTCAGTTCTATTTATATTCCCTAAAACTAATATAGACCCAAGCTAATCAAAAAGGTTTTAGCAGCAAAATTTGAGATCTCTCTTCTCTTCACTGAATATTCTCTCAGCTTGAAGTCTTTTCCTGGAGACAGATATGTAAAAATATTTTGCAGATTACAACATAGCTACATCCTTAGGGATTTGAGTACTTCATAACTTTGGAAGTCTGCTGTTTTCAAAATCAGTATTATTTTCTTCAAGAGATCTAGGCAATGGACTAGGAATTTGAGAAGCTTGTGTTGCATGTGTACATCTTTTTACTGGTACCAGTGGGATACAGCTGGACATGGTCTGGTACTTCTAGTGAGGATCTGAACTGAGCAGCATGAGCCGAAGGCCAACCTTTGCATGTGCCTCAGGCACTGACAGCATCAAGTCACAGCTGCTGTTGAGGTCTGGGCTCTACCTGGCAGGCACAATTGTAATAGGAGACCACACTCAGAGGCCTTCCTAGAAAGCTTAGAGCTGTGAAGCCTCCCTGTTCACTGGATGCGATGCAGTTGAATGTCTGTGTCCCTTCTCACCAGAGAAATTTCATTTTGAATTGAAATGGGCTTTAATCAACCCCACCCAGTTTCATATAAAAACAGTAAGAAGTCTAAGCCTTTGCTTCAGTTTTTTTGTGCAAATTATTTTGGCTTTCCTTGAAGCATCAGTAAAGGCAAACTGTTCTTGTCTGGTGAATTTGGCTGGAAATTCACGTTAAGAGTAAAATACAGAACTACCAGAATCTCCGCTTTCATTATGAACATTTCACACAGCTATACATATAATTACATATGATGAAGATCTTATGGCAAGACATGGGCTGTTACCCCGAATTCCCTGGCAGAACTCCCAGTTAAGTGATTCTCTTCTAGCCACATGAATGTACTTTCTTTAACTGGTATGTTTCATCCTAGAGAGAACTGGATTTAAGTGAGTAACAAATCTCATTGTATGGTGTATAAAGGTTTTCAGAAAACTGAGTTAGTCGACAGTTTTTCTTGGCTTCCTCTCCCTATGGAGATTGTTCTATTTGATAAGAGATGGTAATCCTTCATTCTTCTATTATCCCTTGGAACTAAGAGGAAAAAAAACAATTTCACACTTTGAAAAACTCTAGTCATACCATTGAAAGGTTCTGCTTTACCTCTAGTGAATCACTTCACATTTTTTGTCTTGATGTGTTGTGCTGTCTCTTGCTTTGACTGATGAGTAACTTCAGTGTAGTAATGCAAGCAAAGAGAATAATATGAATTTGGATATATGTGTTCAGAAGAGTCAAAAAGGTAATCTTCTTTATAGGATGTATAACTAATACAGGTTACTTTATGGTTGGTTCAGTGATGTTTCTAAGATGTCTGTATGAAAAAGCAAGACTTAAAACTTCGTGTTTAAGAACTATCAAGAACATTATAACAAAAATTACGCCAAGAATATAATGATGAATTAAGAAATTATTGCAGGTACAGAAAACTTGTGTAAAAAGAACTAGAAGATGAGGCAGAGACAGTTTTGTGTCATAGCTTTGGGACACAGGGACTCCCTAAAGATTGTTCATGACTCCTAGCTGTTCAAGTGTACTCCCCTTAAACTTGAAACTTTCTACTGTAGCTTGAATACTGAATTTGAGACTGCCCTTCCCCCAGCTGATACTTCATTTTTCAAAATCAAAGTATGTCATATTAGAATTTAAGTTTGTACAGAAAAGTAAAGGAAGATTTGGAATGAACCTGGGCCTGGGCAGAAGGGAAATGTGGGTGGAGGTGCTTAAATTTAGTTTTTGTTTCTCACCATCCAACTCTATTGGCGATTAATAAATTAATTTTCCCCAAATCAAATTAGTTTTGCCTGTGTCACTACCTCATAAGCAATTTTCTTGTCTTTGTCTCAGCTCCTAAGCTTTTCTATATTCTTTTCTTCCCCTGTGCTGTTGAGGGAGGGGAGGAGTGCAGCAGTGGCTTGGGTGGGCATATGGTAGATGGCTAAGGTCAATCCCACCAGAGTTTTGAAGACTGAATTGTCAGCTGAACCTTTTTGGGTCATCATGGAAAAGGGAGAACCATCAGTGTCTCTCTCGTAGCAGTGTGCAGCTCTTCAGTGAGACTAAGCCTTTCATTAGTAGCAGCAGTAACGAGCATCATCTACCTTGCCTCTGCGTATTGCTTGTGTGCTCACGAGTGAAACAAGAGGAGGAGGCTTTCTTTCACAGGAATGTAAATGTTTGTCAATCCATGCAGGAAATGTGAGCTCTGAGTTTTGGGTGCTCTGAAGCCTGAGCTGACTGCTTTCTTTCTGAGGTTGCCTGGGGTAGGGCCATCATGCTTTTGTACTGAGCAGCTAGATGTGAAAATCTTGGAGAGTGGGAGAGACAACTGAGATGTGGGGTGGGGATATCTGGTTTCTGTCATGTTATGCTTAGAAGAAATTATAAAGGGAGTTAAGGGGTGTCTTTGGCAGTATCTCAGAACAGGAGATCAGTTGTGGCATCAGATCTTCTGTGATTGTTAAAAGTTTGCAGTGTGATTCTCAAAATGAAAAACTTGGCTACAAAAGCTTAGCACTTCTTGTGGATGGCAAATGTCATAGTCGTGTAATTCATAATTAAATGAACACTGCAGGGTGCTGAAGGGGTTTATATCAGGATGAGATAATGAGATTTTGGGGTTTGTTTCTTCCTCTAAAGTAGCCAAAGATAATTTGATTAAAAGTTGCAATGGAAAGTCATCCTCATGAAGAAAATGCCAGTGATGGTTGTGGAGGTGCTGTGCTGAAAACATAGGCCTTTTAGGAGCGGGGAGAGTCTGGTTATTAAACTGACTGCCACAGCTTCTCGGAAGAGCTCGAAAGCTTATCTGTCTTGTGTAACAACTGCTCTAATGGCAGTTGCCCATACGGACCTGGGTATGATTTGTGTTTTTAATTAATATTTCAAGGGAATAAATGTCCAAAAGTGATTAGTGTCAGGTTCCAGCGGATGGCACTGAGAAAGAGAGCATTATCTCTTTTAGGGTGAGTTATTCATCCAAGAAAACAGATGTTTTGGTAAGGTCATGCAGTGTTTGGCTTGATTGTATGCCCAGTTTAGGACCTACATCTGCTGTGCATTTTACCAAGGTGGGAAAGGAGTCCACCAGGAGAGTTGAGGTGGGAGACTAGAGAAGGAAAGACTGTCACACGAATTAAGGTACCCTTCACCTGAGCAATTTTGGGGGCTGGAAGTTAGCTACCATAGTTGATAAAGAAAATTGAGTGGCCTGAATAATGCATTGACTCGATACATCACATCACCGATCTCTGCCAGTGGGTCTCATGAGTGTCATCAGTTAATGTGGGCACTGGAGCAGCCTGGCCTCACTCTGGTGTGGATACTCCATCTGCTTGTCTGCCCTTGGAGGCTCCTGGAAGAATTCAATGCATATGTCCAGCCCCGGTGGGAGTAACTCAAGCCCCTTTGCCTTAGGTGACAGCTCACTGTGTGCAAACCTCAGCAATTACACCTGGTTTGCTGCATGGCTCTGAACATACTGTAGTGCAAGCACTGGTTATGGCAGGAGAGCACCGTTTGGAAGGATCGGCTCCCTGGGTCACTTTGGGCTGAATGTGTTATCCCTGTGATCGCACACAGACTGGATCTACTCGGCAGTGACCCTCTCAGGATGTGTCACACAATGTGCTTCAACTTATAAATGCAGAAGAGATGAAATAGTTTGGAAATAATTTACTCCTGTGATTATTGCTCCTGCGAATTATAAATTACCCAAAAGCCAGAGCTGTGCGCAGAGTATTATTTGTTCTTCAGACCAGCACTCGAAAGGCTGCTTTTAAGAAAGAAGATTTTTGGAGAACAAAAGGGGAAACGAACACTATGAAAATTTAGTTAAATGTAAATGTGTTAAATGGTACATGAACTAGTCAGGTTTTCATGATTTATCAGTTTTAAACTTCAAAGGCTCTGGTTAGCTTGCATTTTTAAAACTAATGAGTTTATCACAGCCAGTGGGGAAAAATGGTTCAAGTATATCAGCTGTAAATTGGTACAAAGCACTAAAAGGGACATTAGCCTCTAATCAGATTCTAACAGTTCATTAAACCTGCCTTTCCTCCATGGCGCTTTGTCTTCCCTCCTCCTTCTGCCTGTGCCTCCCATGTACGCCAGCCTCGTCCCTTTGCTCAGGCGGGCAAAACTTCCTCAGGGACACGATGCAGTATCAGCTCATCCTTCTTTGTCTATGAGCTAAACAGCCTAAGGGATGTTTGATGATGGTGTATTCCTGATCTGGCTGTAAAATTCAACTGTGCTGCCTATAAATCAAGAAAGCAGAGGGACCTCTCAACTTGCAAAATAGGCACTGGGGGAGGCAGGAATGCCACGCTGGCTCCTGCTCTTTCTCCACCTCAAACCACATCCACACTGATGGGGCTCAGTGACACCTGAGATCTGCTGCTAATAAGGAAGCACTGCACTGCCCTTGCTGGGAAGAAAGGCACAATTTCAGTCAGCTTCTTTGTGGCATCAGAGACCCTTCCTGCTTTTTTTCCACCTCATGCCTCAAACACTGAATAAAGATCAAGGTGCACAAAATAATTTGCTCAGTAAACATAGGAAGAACTTGTTTTTCTTCCTCTTCCTGTTGCGTCAAGCTTTAAAAGTATAGTAGGTGCACAGCAGTAGCATAGCATGGACTGGGACATCTCAATGGCTTGACTGGTTTTCATTCTCACATGTTTGAATGCAGAGGTGTCCTGCTGAAAATTACTTGTTTGATCTGAAATTTTATAACTCTAAACATTTAGAGCTCCTTATGAATGATCTAAATCTACTTTTAAAGAAAAGAAATAGAGATTGCACTTATCTGAAGCTTATCTGCTTCACCGTCAAGTTTCTTCCTGTCCTGTAGTGAGTCTTCCTGTCCTGTAGTGAGTAACCACAGCTCTGGGTGCTAAAATACACAGGGTTCAAAGTGAGGGTGACAGGGATTTTAAGCAGGTCATTTACTCTGCTTTTGGCACCATGTTGAAACATGAGCATATCAGTTTCCCTGCTTTTCAACGTTATTTAAATTACAATAAATCAGTATACAAAAATCAACAGTTTCTGCAGTATTTATATCCTGGAAAGTGGAGCTCCTGGGATGAGGTGTATCGATTGGAAAAAAGAAAATCTTTAAAGTAATTTAAGTTTTTAAAATGTATTTTGGAAGCTCCATTAGGATGGACCATTTTCCTTAAAATTCTGCTGAAGCAACCATGGTAAGAAACAAGGTTATGAATGCATTCCTTATGAATAATGGCACCGTACAGTGCTGAATGGATCTGCTGCCTGTGAAACACAGGGAAGATGTTTTTTTCCATTCTGGTGCTGTTACTGAGGACTACGAGGTACCTGAGCAGACGTGAGTTTCCAGTCTAGAGCCTGGTCTTCCAGACAGGGCTGCAGGTTAATAACTGACTGTGAATGAGTCACTTGTAAGTGATGTGTGCTCCAGTTACATTATTTGAAAAATGGCTGTGATGTTCTGTACCACAGACCAAGGTGTCTGGATTTGTAAGGTGACATTCTAGCTTGAAGGATAAAATGGTTTTTATTCTCTCCATGTTGTCCAAACTAAATGGCAGCTGAAGACACTTGATTTCAAACACCAGCCTTGAGCCTTGGCTGGTGTAGAGAATTGATTCAGGTTGAGGTGCTGTTTGAACTGAAGGCACAAGAGATTGTTTTGTTTGTCTTCATAAACTGCTCCAGTAACAGCAGGATGAGAACTTTCACAGCAGGAAACACAGGGAAACACAGTTCTGCAAATTCTTCTGCAGCTTGAAGCTCTCAGCGTATATTGCCCATAACTACATGGACAGTACATGTTTTTAACTTGCTTTTTTATCTCTCTTGTCTCAGAGGTGTGTGATTTTCATTGACAAATGCTGATAATTTCATAAGACAATGATAAGAAATTTGAGGAGTTGTGGATGTGTGTTAATTTATAACGTGTGTGAGTACGGGCCTTCACTGTAACTTCTCTCCATACAAGCCTATGCTTTCTCTACCAGAAGTACAAATGTTTAGACTGAAATCAACTATGCCTAAGTATACTGCCAAAACCATCAAACTGTTTGACACAACTGCTTTCCTTTTCAGTTCTAAAGCAAGGAATTCATATACATATACCTGTGTGATTAATTTCAAATTACAAAATAGTAATTTGAGGTGATTTTTGCTTGTTGCTTACAAAGACTTAGTTCTCTTTTAAGGATAACTGAAAGTATGATTTATTGATTCAACAGAAGTTGGCAGCTACTCCTTGAAATTACTATTCTATCCTTCTTGTTAACTTCATTTCTGCTGAAAGAAACTTACTTCTGCAGTATCACAGAACTTAAACCAGTGAATTGAAACAAGTTTTTTTTCATAATTTTCTGATTAACCTTGTCCTTTTTTGCCTTAGGACATCAGCGCCTTTGAGAACAGAATGTTAATGCTTGATGGGATGCCGGCAGTCAGAGTCAAAACAGAGCTGCTGGAATCCGAGCAAGGGGTAAGCAGAGGTTTGTGTGACCTCACTCTGGTAACCCTTCCCCAGCTTCTCTGTGGTTAGCTGTCTCTCCCATTTTCTTTTCTGTGTTTTTCTTTATTTTCACTGTTCTGGAGCATATTTTCTTGGGACTTGTTCTAGTGAGCATCTAGTCTGATCTGCTGGAAGCACAGAACAAAACTCTGCAGAAGACTTACTGAAATCATCTGAGATAGCTGAGATGCTGTTGGTGTAATTTTACACCTATTAAAAACAGGTGCAGTTTAATAAAAAAGGAAAAAGGAATAGATTTCAGTAAAGGAAGCCAAATTCATATGTCTGGGAAGTCCATGTGTGTATGTATATGTGTGTGTTTGCTATTCCGTCTTCTGGGGATATTTGCCTTACTGCGATTGTTTTATCTTTTATATACTTCTCCTGCTTCATTTTCTGTTTGTGGAAACCTGCTCTCTCTCTGGTGAAATGCACTTGTTTATCATTAAGATAAGAGCACTAAAGCTGGTATCACGTCAGCTGCTGAATACAGGACAGATCATTAATTGGATTTTAAATTTTTTTGCAGAACTTGGTGTTGGAGTGATAGTTTTTGGGAAGATGAGAGGGTATTTTCTTGCATATGTGGTATCACTGATTGTAGATTATAGCAAAGGTATCTGTATTTAAGGCATTTTTTGTTATCATAAAACTTTATTTCCTTCTATACATCATATGTTACTCCAAAGAATCCAAGCCACCTTACTAATCTGAAGACAGATGCCTTCAACAAGCAGCCTAATAGAAGCAGCAGTGCTGTTGCCTTGTAGGGATGTGCTTTTGCCCAATTCTGTTACTTGGCTTTTTCCCTTTCTGCTATTTTCTGTTATTTAATTGAGAATTTAAATTGTATGGAAGAGAGGGAATTAACTTTCAGGATGACTTAATTTGAAACACTTGCAAGGAAATACCAGTTATTCAGGGTGTTTTTGAGGCTTTAAGTTTGAGAGGAAGAAAAAGGTTGGTATTTAATTGAGTTCTTGCTCACTTCTGCCTTCTTGAGAGCAACAACCCTCAGAAATTACTTCAATACAACGTAGTTTGTGGGAACGTAAAAATTGAACTATTTTGCGAGCTACGATGATGAAAAGACAGATCCATCCATTTTTAATACCTTCTGGAGGCTTTGCATTATGTCTTTGTATGTAACAGAAATGTTTCTCTATAGTGTTCAGAAGACAAAGGTTCTATTGGCATTTGCCTTTGTTCAGTTTAGAATAAACTCGGTGCATGATACATATTGCTGGCTCCTTTATGAAGAGTACTTCCTTTAGCAAAGCATGAGTTGATTCTGGAAGACCTATTTGGTGTCTTAGGAACTGGAAGGAAATGAATGATCTATATAATTTTTTCATTTCCTTAGAGTTTTTTAATAAAATTTTATGGACTTCTGTATAAGCAGAAAATATCATTTTTTCCCCAGTGACTGAGCCATTGGACAAAGAGCTCATTTGATTTGGAATTTTATGCACTTTGGTACTAATTAAGTGGTGTCTGGTCAAGAGTCTCTGGCACCTTTATGATTCTTCATTAGGGAACAATCAATAAATACAAAATGAATTCTCCAGTTCACTAACAGAGGAGCTAGCCATTAGGATGGCAATTTTCCAGCAAACAGCTTAAACTCTAAAGAGAGCTGGTTGAAACAGATGTTTGGCATGTACTTTGGAGACTGCTTTGAATATGTAGATGTTGGTATACATAACAGGGACAAGTGTTTGAAGGATATGATTACCAAAATCAGCACGTGGAGCTGTTTGGGAAGATGAATATCATAACTGGGAAACATGGAGTGGGAACTGAAGTGTGATCCAAGTAGTAGGAGTTTGAAATTGTGGTGTCTGTTTTGTTATAGCGCTCAAAGTCCCTAGGGTTGCACCTCCATCACAGCATATGTGTGTACAGGGAGATGTGACTTCTACTTGAAAATTTGGGAATGAAGATAGCATTTTGAGCCTTCTGAGCCTAATGGCCAAAGCTCGATCACTTAGGAGCTGAGCACCAGACAAACTCTTCCAAAACCCAGAGGAAGACATTTGGGTTTTTTGCTGTTCCAGCTGGGTATCAGCTGTTGGCTCTAGGTTTGCTGCAAGGGCAAAAGTGAGACATGGGTTAAGGGTTATGAAAAAAAGGTTTCATATGTCATTGGAGAATCATGAAGGCGGTATCAGTTGTGGAGGAGTGAAACCAACGGGGTCTGGAGCACCAGTGGCCCTCGACCAAGATGGTGAGCACTGCTCTATGAGACCAGAGAGCACTGAGTTGTCGTGCTTTGCCGATGAGGGTGCTATTGTCTTAGAAGGGCTACGGGACCACTTTGAGTTGTCTCCTGTTTCAGTCTGAGCCCATATTTCAAATAAACATCTTCTTGATTTAAAAAAAAAATTTAAGGATATGTGCCTGTTCCTTGTAGGAATATTGAATGCTTTTCTGCAAGATACATGAAAATGTCATCCAGAAAAGGTATTTTCTCTGTAGTTGTACCTTGGTTTAACTCTTCCTTGTGATTTATGGCCTCCAAGGTGGGCTTCACAGACAGGACCTTGCTGGAGGAATTTAGATATTGTCTGGCCATTTACAAATGCAGGACTGTGTTGCACACCCAGCTGGTCCTCCCCTTGACCTATTGACTAAAGAAGTAGAAAATACCCAGCTTAGCATTCTTGGTAAAGTAAACAATGATGATTGCAATAACTTGACAACATGAAGTAAAAAAACTCAGAAGGAAGGAACATTCCCTTTCCTGTTATACCTACAGCACGAAAATGAAAGCACAGTTGGAGAAAAAAATTTTATACAAACAATACCAGCTTTTAACCTTAAGTTACTTTTTCATTTACTTTTTGTGACATACAGCTGTGATGAAATAGGCACCATCTGGCCATGTGCATTTCATTCATGAGAAATTCATCTTCCCTGTAGTGCTCTAGGCAACTTGGTCTTCACCAGGTTGTCTCTCAACTACGTATGGTGGTAGCACAGGTCAGCCGCGATGTAGATGAGACCCAGGACAGAGCAGATACTAGCATTTCCTGCTGTATTTGGATACCAAGCTAGGCAATCAATCCATTATATTCCCTTGTTTCTTGTTTTCTTATTGGAAACTTGAGTCTTTTTGCAAAAGAGGTTAAGTATAATGTAAGATTCTTCTCTACCATTTATGCATGAACTCTAAGATCTTTTAACTTTTGTGTTACATGTTTTGTTTTGTTTCATCATTCCTCTGTGTCTTTCACTGTATTTGGGTGCTCCATCCAAACCTGGGCTGCTACTGCTGAAAAGTTTTTAAGAAGTTCTCTTAAATAGTAATGTCTCAGTCCTTACACTGCACAAGTGTTACTTATGTAGAGTAGGTGAAGGTGGATTTAAAATGCCGTACTGCAGAAGGAATAAGCAAAGAAAGTGTAGTCCAGCTGAGATTTTAGGGTAGCCCTAAGAGAATGAAACTGTGTGAGGTACTCCCAGCTGCAAAGCAGCCCAGTCTCTAGCTGAGTCTGAAAGGAAGTTGGGGCTGACATTTCAGCTATGCCCCGTGCACTAGATGCTTGGAGCCTGTGACTGGAGAAGAGGTGAGCAGCACTCTGGAACTGCAGCCTGTGTCGATGCAGTGAAGACAAACCTTTACCAAACCAGATTTGAAAGACACCGAGTTCAAGTTAGATCATTGTGGGAGAATAGGATTTAGGCAGTCCATAAGGAAGACATGCCTTATGAGATAAAGATTACTAGTCAGATTTGGAACAAAGAAGTATTTACAAAGGAAATGGATTTTCTCTTTACTTTGGAAAAAGTTAAAACAGTTCTGCATTGTTTTATTGTTGCCAATTTAGAGTAGTTTAATGATTTTTAGAAGGCCATCAGCATTAGCAAGAAAACATGTTTATTTTTCTAGTGAGCTACTGTCCTTAATTTTGCACAGGAGATTTAATGCAGTCTGTTGTTTGAGGCTTCAGGAAGACATAGTGCCACTTTAATGACTTTATCACAAATGGAAAAAAGACATTACATAAAAGATATCGCATCGCCCTTTAACAAGGCTTCATTATTATCTCCCCTACTGTGGAACAGGAGCTAGCATTGCTAATAAATTGGGAGAATTACTTTAGAAATATGAATTTGCTTATAATTTAATATCCTCCACTGACCTACAGCTTTAGATCTTTTGGTCTGCAGTAAAATCTTTGTCAATTATCAGCTTCAAAAAAGGACATGAAGAAGGTGGTCCCTCCCCATGAGGCTGAAGGTGGGGTACTTCAGCAGGAAAAAAAGCTTCATTCTTTGTCTGTGCCAAAAACTATTCGGAAAGTAATACTTCTTATTGTAAAAATGCATGGAAGCTGGATTAATTTATAGGTAATAGAGACTGGGTGGAGAATTTGTTACTGGTAGCTACTATTTAGAAGTTAGGATGAATAATGTTGACTGCCCTCAGTGTGAAGTTTGAAAGTCCTGCTAGTTATTGCAGAATGTGGCCCAGTTTCTAAAAATTGGTAAATGTGTGCAACTTAGTGTTCAGTTGCACTTTTTCAAGTATTTGCTGAGTTGGGCTGTAAGCTTTTGTTAAAAGGAGATATAAATGCGGGACTTATGTCCCACAATCAATCTTCAAATACAGAGAATGACGAACCGCTAATTTTCATCAGTCTTTTTGTTTCCAGATCTGCAGTCTCATCTGTTCCTTTGCCTGCATTTTGTCCTCTCAAATCGTCACTGGAGGATTATATATCTTACTCTGAATTCTCCTCCTAATTCTTCTTGATCTGTCTCCTTTCGAATCACTTATCATGACTGAATTATGAAAAGAAATTATTAAAATGACAAAACCCTTTAACAAGCCAATATTGTTCTGTGTCTTTCATAGCCAGCCAAATTATCTTCTTGTCTCATATCTGAAGAATGCCATCCATTCTTATGTTATTATATACATAAACATATTTTACCTCAGCCTGGGTAATAGTGACATAAGTCTTTTATTTTTAAAGATTTCCAAAAATACCTATTCACGTTCAGTTGATAATAGTCTCGGTAAAAAAGCTTGCTCCATGACTATATGGGGAGCTGTTTTGCGGTGATTCATTCAGCTTGGGTACATTCTTTGTATTAATAGAAGAAAGAGCACTTCTGATATTTGCTATTGTCATTTGTGAGTTTCTGCTTCATTCAATTACTTATTTGTTTTCTGAATTACTTAATGTTTAGCATGACCGATTTGGGGAAACAAGTTGCATATGGACAGCGCACATCTATCAATCTCTTCTGCAAAGAAAGCCCTTCTTACCCTCTGTTGGTTTTCTTCATCTTGCAACAGATACCACTCAAGGGGTTATGAGGTGTTAGAATCACAGCTGGTAAAATTCATTGGTTGCTTTACAGTGCCATAGATGTAGAATATTCTTCAGAAAGAGATCAAGATCTGACTGTAGATCCAGTAAGGACCTATCCTACAGGGCATGATGCAAAGCCATGTGAGATGTACTTAAGAAGATACAGCTGTGTTTCCTGAGCACTGCTGAAGGTTGTGCTTGCAGCCCAGAAGGGTGCAAGACACATCCCAGAAGGGTTATGTCAGTTGGATTAATTAAGTCAAATCAAGTGTCACAAGCTAATGAGTACTGTGAGTGCTGTTTCATGTTGAGTGGAAGCTTGCATGAAGAAAAAGGTAGCCAACTCCTACATCTTTGCTGTCAACCTGGCATTCTTGCTCAATCCATTGCCAGTGACTCAGTGACATTGGGGAGGGTAGGGTCAGCTGATCACTGGTCCAAGAAAAACCTAACCCAAAGGGGGAACGGGAATGGCTGTGTACATCCTGCAGGTCATACTTGCATGTGAAGTCATGGATATCCTCTAATATATGGGGACGGGGAGAGTGGGGAAAAAGATCATGGGTGCTGCTTTTGATTAGAGCTGGTGACCTATATTGGAAACTACATCTGGAGACATCTTCACTACTTCTGGGACCCAAACTGCCCATTTCAGGCATGTCTCTGCACTGCTGCGTTGTCTAGCACTGAATCATGTTTCATGTTCCTTACTCCTTTTGAAGTCAGCTCATGTGTAGAGAGCCAAGGTTTTATCATGGATGTAGGTGTGGTTTCCTTATTTGTTTTTTATGTTTTTTTTCTCTCTAGGGATCAGACCCAAAAGTGCAATAGAAAGGTAATAAATATAAGACATTTAATAGGAAATGATAGCTTAACCAGCTCAGCACACTTTCCAGGCAGTCTTTTTGCCAAGTTAACCAAGATTGCAGACTGAAAATGCAGGTAGGGTTGTAAGATGTATGATGCTGTCTGAAATTCACACTAAGTGAAGTATCCCAGGTCCTCTGAGACTTAATTTACTGACCGCTGTCTGCCATTGCTTTCCTTTCCTAGGCAGCTAAGTTGACTGTTACAGAGCACAGCAGGGAATGTGCTCCTTAATCTGTCTGGTATTGTTTGTTGTATATATGGTAGGAACAGGGGGATTTTCACTTGTGGGTGAAAACTTAATTGTGTGAGGCATTGTACCAATAAAGGGTGGTCCCAGGGTATCTAAGTTTAATTAATCAGAAGTTTGGACAGTCTTTTAATGGCCATCTTCAGATATTAGTGACTGTGCTTATTAGGAATTCAGCAGCAAGTGTAAAGGAGTGAGGCAGAGGAAGATCTCTGCTCCAGTGTGTGCTTAGCCAACAGTGCCATGCCCAAAAGAGATTTCCTATGTCTATAGTAATAGAAGGGCAGCAAGAAATTGATTTCACTTACAAGAAATTTAGATTTTTATGGAGAACTATTTGGTAGGGGAGAAGGATAATACTTTCTCTACCAAGACTGGAGAAAATTTCATAGAGAATGTGGGATGTTACCCAGAAACTAACATAGCTTAATATTGTTACAGTTCCATAGCAAAAACACAGTTACAGAATATATCATATGTTAAATACATTAATTGATAAGTTTTATATGCTTATATGGATTGGAAAAATAATGTTGCCTTTGGGAGAAGAAAAGTCAACCCTTTGATTGGAGCATAGTGCTGAAGTTCATTGTGAGATTATACTTTGGTTGCCTTCTATCCCTGGTCAACTATTTTGTGAGCTCACCTTCAAGCCAGTTTGCTTTTTTGATGATGTATGACCTCTCAGCTTGCACTGCTACCAGAGCTTATGATGGGAATCTCCTGGAGGATTTATTCAGCTGAGAAACTGGGCATAAAGAAAAACAAGCATGATATATACAAGCTGTATATCTGTCGGTTACTGTGAATTCCTAAATCTACAATTGGGCTGAAAATTGATTCTTTTTTCAAGATGTGAAAGGTCAACATTTCCATTACTGCACTAAAGAAATCCTTAAAAATGGTTTTTAAAAAATTGTGAGAAAAATTGTAGCTGTCCAAATAGCCACAATTAATGTAACTCCCTCAATAACCCTAGTTCCAATGAGTCGTGTGTGTGCTCCCTTTTGTTCTCTTTGGGGAATCCAGTATCGACAGCTTAGCTGTAATTTTAATTGAGTTTGCAATCCTAACTGAGGAACCAATGAGGTACAGATTTTTGCTCTTATGCGTCATGCCAGAAGGGTATTAATGCTGTAGTCATGGAAGCTCAGAGCAGGCCATATACCAGCTGGTATACAGCACTGTGTTCTAAAATCCTGTTTCACCTGTGCCTCAAAACTCATCACAGGTCTGTGTTGTTTCGTGTCACAGTGCAGTGCAATTCTAAGATATAGCAACGAGCATTTTAGACTTCATATGTGAAACTATTATTGGCATATGAAAAGCAGTTACTCTTCTTGTCTGGTAACTCACCTGGTTGGGCATCTGAAGTTTAATTCAGGTTGCAGTGGCAGTGAAATTCATTAGGTTACAAATGTACATAGCCTCTCTGTTCCTATTAAGAAACTGAGCAAGGTGAGTTAGATAATCCTGCTTTTCTTTAAAGACAACTGCCTTGAATTGCCTCACCTTTACCTCATTGCATATATGCATAGGTACTGCAGGCCTGCTGATGCATGGTAACTTCTTTGTGGTCCAGAGCTCTTGATAGAAGATGTCTTCCATTGAAACGTCTCTGTGAAATAATTGTTAATCACAAAATCTTTAAGTTATTTAGCTAGGAGAAAAGTTAGTCATTATGTTTCATTTTGTTCTACTTACAGGTGAATTTAATGGAATTTTTTTGTTTGTTTTAATGCTCATTAGAGTAGTCAGTTCATTATGACAGTCTATATTTTGCTCACCAGGGCACGTTCGTATGTTCAAAGTAGAAATGAGATAGAAGTGAGTGGGCTCTTGTCCTTTCCCTTTGTTTTGACTTAAGTGAAATCTTCTCTCTTCCTGGTTCTCAGTTTGGTAATTGCTATACTGTATTTCTTTTAGGACTCTTGAAGTAAGAAGTATTGTGTAAGTGTGCATTGTTATTACACTTTTATTATATGGTGGCTAGCCTAAGAAAAATAAGCATAACCCAATATAACTCAATAATTTACAGTATCAGGAACACTTCAGCAGCATGAGACAAATGCCATTATGTTATGATAGTGCCAAAATTATTTTAGTCTTTGCCGTTCGTTATAAGAAAGGATTACTTCTACTTTTCTCTTGTTCATTGATGTTCTGTTAGCTTTTCTTTTCTGTTGGAGGTTGTCTTATAAATAGTCTTTTTAATGTATATTTTACTCTTGTTCTGTATCCTGCTGGGGAAGTACTGAAAGAGCCGTATATATTTTTTAGCATCATTGGCTTTTTTCCTTATTTTTCCCTGTGGAGATGAGTCCTTACATAAATTACTTTAAGGTTTCTGTTTCCTTGATTTTTTTTTTTTTTTTTTGGTTTGGTTTGGTTTCTTTTGTATTTAAATTCCCTTCACAATCTCCTCACTCTCCTCCTCTCTGCACCTCTCTTCACATTGTAAGGATAAGCATTTAATGAACTGTTATTTAGGGGCCATCTGCTTTCAGACATCCTTTTACAGATGTTGTTGCTCGGTTGCATCACTTAAACATACCAGAAAACCATAGGAGCCGCAGGCAGAAAAAGCCAGCAGCAACCAAAGATGGTGTTTGTCCTCCCCTGCCAGCATAGGTCGCTGCTTATGCTTCCCATTGCCCAAAGATGGAGCTCAAGCAGACAAGGCTGGTAAGACCTAGCTCGTCAGAGTGGGCAGGGAACAAGGAAGAGGAGGAGAGGTGCTGAGGATGAAGTGGAGGGAGGACAGGTGATTTTCCCAAGCAAGGCGTGTTCATGGAAAGGATCATGTCAGATCAGCCCTCCCAGCCCTGTCTCCTCGAAGTTGCCTCCGTTCCCTTGGTTCCTGGAGGGAACACGAGCCACACAGATGTCACATACATCCTGCCTCCTTTGGCTCTGTTGATGTTTGTAGCTTGTTTCCTACTTTTATAATATGCACTAGTGATTAATATTGATACTGAGACACTGACTTCGGCTTTGATCTTCCTCTGTGATGCTGTGTGTGGAGCTTATGTCATTGCAGTGAGGGAGTTACTGGAAATTCTGTAGCAGTCATATCAGTTTGTCCTTGGAAGACAGCAGCATCACCCTCTCCTGTGTGGGTTACAGATATGCTTGGTTATGTTTTTCATATTGTAGATGCCCTTCCATGACATTTTCCGCCTTCTTTGATAGCTTTTTGCCAGTTTCTAGCACCTTCCCACATGGTAGAGGAGACTGCTGCAAGGATATCAAGGAGCTGTCCCCCCTTTCAGCCACAAACTCACATTTTCCGAGTTCATCCTTGTATTGCTAATGTAGGGGTAGAAGTTCTTGTTGCCTTTGATATTCCCTGCAAGTCTGAACCTCAGCTGGGCTTTGGCTTTCCCAACACCACCCTTGTGTTCCTGTGTGATATTTATGTGTTCATCCTTTTCTTGCTCCACCTGCTATACTGCCTTTTTGTGCTGGGGCTGCTCTTCATGTCTCATGTCTCCCAAACTGGTCTCCTGATGCTTCTTGCTTTTTCGAGTGGTTACGTGTACTAGTGTTGTACTTTGATCTCCTTAAAGACCTTCTAGTACTCCTGTGCTGTTTGACCCTTTTAGAGTATCTCCCATGATATCCTACTTAGTTCCCTGACAACTTCAACTCTTCTCTAGTTGAGAGTCTAGATTGACCTGGACTAGGTGTTTGTTAGTACCATTTTTTTCTTCGCTCTCCTCAGGCTCTAAAACTCCATTGCCTAGAGGTCATCACACCCACCGATTACCACAGCTCCACCTGTTCTTTTTTCCACACAAACAGTGGTCATTTTGTTTTTTTCCATATGAGATGTTATGAGAATCCAGGAGTGATTGCAGTGAACCTGATAAGAGGTTTTCCTTACGCATACAGTGGCAGCTGTTATCATGTACCTCCAGAAAGCACAAGCTAAAAGCAAGCATACAGCAACAGTGCCTTGGTATACCCGCCTGTACCTGTCAGTGTGCAGCTGGGGAACACATGAGCAAAAGGTGACTTTTAGTTTTCACTGGTCTTTGAGCTCCATGGAGATTCTCCTGATAACCAGAGGCTGTGGTGTAGGTTTTGACCTGTAAAAGCCTGTCTTGCCCCTGCCTACTGACATCCTGAGACTGCAGTAGGAGCTTAAGATGTCGTGGTATAAACAGTGGTGGCAATGAGAGCATTTCCTGTAACATACTCTTGATTTATTTTCCCATTACTTATAGTAGAACACAGTTGTGGATTTCTAGGGAGTCCATATGATGAGGTGTCTGGGGAGGGCAGAATCTGTGGTGTTGAGAACAAAAGACTTTTTCTTCCTTCAGCTACTGAGTATTGTGGAACAATGCTGTGTGATAACTTCATGGTACTATAAACCTTACGTGTAGTAGAGTACTTAGGGCCTTTATACTAATATGTTGTTCTATTGTTGAGTAAAAAGCAGTAAAAAGTAGTAATGTTATTGACAGCTGCCAACAAAAAGACAGTCCCCTGTGGAAGTAGTAGTGGCCATGATTTTTATGGCAGAACAGCAGTTTGGGAAGCTCCTGTCCACTGTTAACTCCTCTGAGGTTGTGCCAGTGCAGGGATGTGCTCTAAGCTAGGAATAAAAAAGGAAAAAACTGAAACACTTTTAAGAGTTTTTTCTCTCTAAATTCAGGTTATTTTACAGATCCAGGTTAAAGTGTAAGTATAAACTGATTAAAGTGTTAGATCTGCAACATCCACAGTTCTGTGTGATCTGCAGGTTAAAACATGCTGCGCAAACATGGCACAGAAAACATTATTGATTTTCAGGATAGAAAACTTGTAAAATAGCATAGAGAAATAGAATAGAAGCCAAACCAGTCTTCTTGGCTTCTGAATAGTATTCATTTTACTGCATAATCTAAAAAATCCAGAGTGAAAAGGTAAGTATTACTTATGTCTGGTCTTGGAAAACAGTTTATAGTTTGGCTTACTGAAGCTTGAGTTTCTTTCCTTTGTTGCTGTACATGTTAGTTTTCATGAATGGATTTAGACTGAATGACTTGAAATATGCTTAATTTTTTTCCCTGAATAACCATTCATGGTATTGATGGGATAAAGAGTCAGTTTAATACAACTGTTAACATAAAATAAATGTGTAACTTGTTAGTATTGAATACCCAAATATTAATTTATTCTTATGTTAAAATTCCGTAAATACTTCTAGTCTAAAAAGAGGTCGCCTTGAGTTTCATAACAGTTTTACTGTGTAGATTGTGACCTTACCATTGTCAGGAAAAAGTAGAAGTATTTCTTAAAGGCTAAACAATAAAATAGCTGCCTTCTCTAGAAATTGGGTAGTTTTAAATGGATTATGGAGAGACACTTGCAGCTTCTCCTGGATTGGTATTTGCAAGTTTGTCTGCAAACCTCAAGATAAAAAGAAACAAAATGGTACTCAAAGTATCATAGAATCATTCAGGTTGGAAAAGACCTCCATGATCAAGTCCAGTCTTTGACCTAATACCACCAAGTGCATTAAACCATATCTCAAGGTGCCACATTTACTTGTTTTTTGAACAGTTCCAGGTATGGTGACTCCACCACTTCCCTGGGGATCCTGTCCCAATGCTTAATCAGTTTCAGTGAACAAATTTGTCCTAATATCCAACCTGAGAAAGTAAATCCAAATCACATATGCAGAGTATGAAATACCTCGTCCACAGTGGAAAGCATGCTTTGGGCTTGTTCTTGAAAAGTTCTGAATAGTAAGCATTCAGCAGAGAATGTAACTATCTGCTTGACTTTTAAGATCTGAAGGAGTTCTGTTACTTACTCATGGCACTGACTCAGTGTACCATGAGGAACCTTAAATCTATAAAATCTGCTACCGTAATCTGTAGAAGTTTTTAACAGTCTTTAAAATAATTGGAAGAAATCAATTGGATTACATGTCCTTGCATTTTAAGGCAGAATAACGGATTACATGTTAGGTAATGCATTACTAACATGGTGCTTGTTCTTAGTTTTGTTTAAACTCTGCAGTTAAGCTACTATGCAGTACATCTACAACAAGGAAAGGTTTTGTGAAGTAGTGAATTTTAAGTATTCTTTATGGATTAATTTTATTCATATCAAATGCTGGGATGAAGTGTGTATGAGAGGTTTTATTGTTGATTATGTACCCTGATATTTTAATATGTTCCTTACTTTCACTCAAATGATTTCTAAAACCATATAATCTCTAAAAAGATAAATGTTTTTGTTGTTTTCCATCAGTTAGTGGTGAGTGCAAATTACATCAGCAAATGTAGTTGGAGTGCATCCTCTGTTAAGCTAACTTTCTGTTTAAAAATTCCATAATAACATTAGATGAATTTGCTTTACTTATTTTAAAATGAGGGAAAGCATCTTTTACCATCTAATAGATGAATGACATAGGTCAGTAACTGAGCCCTGACCATTTCTCTAGTGTGTTTAGGAGTTGCTGTTTACATGGAGTGTGTTCCTGAACTGCAGCTCCTCTGCATAATGTCATTGCCAGAGAACATGATGACTGTGCACACCCATGGGTGCCAGATGCAATTTAAATAAAAGCCCATGTGAAGGAGTATGGTATAGGCAGTAATGGCATGAAAGGGTGTAGAGGGATCAGTGATGCTCTCAGTCCTCGGAAACTGAAAGTAGGCAGAGGGATAGAAATTCATGGTGGGAATATGTTGCCATGCCAACCAAGTAATTTCTCTAACAGGAGGAAACTGGTCATGAATAACTGCTGAGTGGGAACTTTAAGAGAAAACCATGCTCTGTGCAAAACCAAAAGGTTACATTTTTGATAACCAACCTTCACCATTCCTCCTATGAAATTCTGCACTGGCAATCTGTCTGTTGGAGCTTCCTGCTGTCCTGTACCAGACCCTGCCGTGCCCATCTGCTAATCTGGAAAGTGTCTGGCCACGGTGTGGTGATGGTTACCAGCCCTGAGCCCATGCCGCAGGCTGACCCGAGCCCTTTGTGGATCGTTTCTCAAGCTGCTGTGGAAGATAGATATGGGTTTCACCAGTCTGTCTTCCTTAGCAGCTGTTTTGGGTGTTCCCTTAAATCACTGACTAGCATATTTACTTTTTATCTTCCCTATCTCTTCTAACACAATGTGAAAACTCTGCAGAGAACTGGCACCTTTAAAAAATAGTTCTTTCTAAACCCTGATAAGCCATGTGTTCTGGAACTTGGACACGTGTTGTTCATGTTTGGTCTGTAGCTTTTTAAGGCATTCTGATTTTATAAAAGAAGGAACAGAAAAAGACATTGAAGCTTTATCTAAAATGATGATTTTTCTTTTTGTTTGTCTTGCCTCATGCATTGCAGGAGGAATTAGTAGTGCAAGGCACTACCTCCAGTGTCCTTAAAGCAGTGTTTTGCTTGTTCTGTGATCTGTGTTTAGATGAGTACTCCCACTATCGGGATTTGTGCACTTAGAGTGGTATGAGCCACCTCTGGGATCAGAAGAAGCCAAACATGTTAGTAGGGAGTATCTCTGGATAAATTTGCTCCTGTTGAGTTCTGAGCTGCTGCAGCTAGGCTGCTGCTGGTCCCTTGCATGGCCAGGTATCGTAGAATCATAGGATGGTTGGGGTTGGAAGGGACCTTAAAGAACATTTAGTTCCAGCCCCCTAGCACTGGCAGGCATACCTTCCACTAGATCAGGTTCCTCAAAGCCATTTACAACTTGGCCTGGAACAAACAGCTGTGCTGTGCACCTTGTGTGGATGGCTTGTGCTCCTCAGCTGCCTCCTCTCAGTTCCCTTCTCCTTTTGTTGTGTACATGCAAATCTCCACTTTCTGTGCTTTTGTTTTAAATGATGACCTCTGCTTTTTTGGGCAGGGGGCAAGGAGTGCTTACCAGCCTTAACAAGATTTAGTACTCCTTGTAGTGATAATCTTACTGTTAGTTGCAGTGAAGGCTAAGTCAGGTACTGGAAGAGGTTATCCCATTTCTTTGTTCTTCCCACCTCTTTCCTTCCCCAGCTCCTCAACTGCCATCCCTGAACTGATGCTGATACCTGTGGGATTGCTTAGTGAGCCTGTTCAGGCTGACAATCTGACATAAAAGTAGCTTGGAGGGAGGGGGCAAAAAACCCAACAAAATTTTGGCTTTCTGGGGATTCAGGCAAGTGCCGAAATAGTTTCAAAGCAGAAGGAATGTGCAGGGAAGGGGAAGAGTGACAGCACATGCTTGGATATGTGCTTCCTTAATTCATGGCTTGTGCTCTTAGTCATACCATGTAGATGAAACGTTGTTTGGGCTTTGCCTTTGCAGTTTGCAGGTGCTAAGTGACTGAACAAGGAAGACATTTTGACTCCAGCAAAAGACGGCCAAGTGACACAGCATAAAGTAATGGAGCCGCCTGACAGCACAGCCTATACTTATTAGGGTGATACGGAGATTTCCCTGCAACTGTATTTTCTGATGGAATCTGCTGCTGGTTTTTTGTTTTGTTTTTAAACCTTTTTTTCTGAGCATGAGAGATTACACAGGTAAAAGAACTGCAGTTCTCAAACACCATGGAGAGCTGTGTCTGAGGCTCATCCTTCATAGCACCTCCGTGTAACCTGTGCTGTTACTGGTAATGGAAGATATCAACATTTTGAGCCGCACAAGGATCAAGGCCTTTATGCAGATGATGTATCTGCATTCTAGAAGTCTTGGGAGCATGTCATGCAAAAAAAAAAAAAAAAAAAGCAGTGGCAGAGATCTGTTAAGATTTATAGCACCATTATCTCACGTGAAACAGTAGGATTGTCCCGGCATGACAGAGTAAAAACAATGGTGTGAGAGTATGATTATTTATTTCATCGACCTGCTGATTATCCCTAGACATTTCCAGAAGCCAAGGCACCCTCAGCAGTGAGGTCTTTTGTTTCGCGTAGTTTCAAATACAGTCATTTCAAGGAGGGAAGCTGGATCTACATCACGTTTTCTTCTTCAGTGTGTTCCACAGATGGGATATGTTCATCTCTGAGTTAGTGAGACTTTGTAAGTGGGCATGGTTTTTCCTCCTGGCTTCTGTTTGCTTTTATAAAACTTGACAGATAGGCCCCTGAGCTTGGAAGTTTATGCTGAAGAAACATAAAGACTGATCCCTTTCCTTATTGACCTGGAGGAAGAACGAGTTCCATACAATATATACCCTCTCTTCTTAGTGTAGTGAATCAGCAATTACAGCTATCCATGGAACCTGGAGGCTGCACAGCTCGAGATACAGCCCATGACATAATGCTGTTCTGTCTACAGTCATAGGTTCATTTTTTGGGGATCATTATTAAGGAGTAATAATAAAATGCTGATATAATTCAAGAACCATCTGGATACTGCTTGAGCAGGGAGGTTGGACAAGACCACTGTGGTCCTTCCAACCTGACCCATTATGTGATTCTGTAATCTTAATATTTATCCCGAAAAAGGAGCTTGAAATTAATAAACTCTCCATTTTTGTAAGAGGAGCTTCAGAACCTGAAAGTGATGCACCAAACAGGAAATTTCAATATTTCAGCATGGATGGAGCCTAGCGCTACTGGACTGGCTTAAAAATGAAGGTCACTGGAAAGTAGGAGAAGATACCTGATCAGAATGGCGTTTAACATTCAGTGATCAGTCCAGATAATACTGTTATCAGTTGGACATTGTTACTGTTACATACAGCATAAAGGTTTTGAAGCAGTTGCAACACTAGGGTTTTGAGTATGTGCCTATGTATTGTGAGTATTTTGAGTATTTGAGTATTACGCATTTCTTGTTCTCAGTATTTTGTTTATCTATAGCACTTTGTGTATTTCTAGATATGTTTCTTAAAATTCACTTATAACTTTGCTCTAGGCAAAAAGTGGCTAAATTGAAGCTTTCAAAATAGCCCTCTTCGTATGAGATACAGATAAATGTATTCAGTTTGGTTGAGCTTCAGTTAAAGGCTCAGTCTAATTTTGAATTCAGAGTACATCTTCTCTCAAGTAAATCCTCTGCTTCGCAGCTACCCACCACTTCAAGTCTGACCTTGAGGAAGTCGAAGAACTTCTCATCATTCTCATAAGCTTGGGGAGGGGAAGAAAAAAAAAAGGTTGGACTCTGCTGGGCCAAGGGAAGCACTCTTGTTACAAATGACCAGAACATCTCAATCTGGTCAAATGTTAGGTGGAGAACCTTATCTGAGTTCAGTTGTCAGGGCAGAATGTATGGAAGAGAGTTTATCTGGGCTAACCAGCCTCTAAGTCAGAAAGGAATTAATAGATGAAAAACAACTGCTTCTATTGCACCCTGATAAGAACAAGAAGTCCATGCCTATTGCAAAACCCAGTCTGTGTGGGGAGTGAGGTGAGTGCTGCTCTAGATGATGTCCAAATGAACTTTATGTCCCTAATAGGAAAAAACAGCTTTTCATCTAATATGTGTGATTTCATATTTACAGTGTTACACTAACCCTTGTGTCATGTTTCCTCAGTCTAAAAATCATGGTTAAAATCTGGTCATCAACCTATGTGTTTCACTACTCTTCTTAAATCTAAGTGCAGCTCTTTTTTTAAATGCTTGACAACCTGTTCATTAGATTGGTATCCAAATGGCATCTGACTGAGTACACAGCATGACGTCGAGTGGTAATATCCACAAAGGATCTTAGATGGCACTTAACCTTTGTTATATGGGCATGTGGTGAAACATGTTGTGCATGAAAGCAATTTATGGTTCCAGTCTGGTTGTGTGGAGTGAAGTGATAGCAGTAGCAGGCTGATTTATTCAGAATCCTCATAACTACCATGGTGAGGTAGGTACCAAGCCAGAGGTCCATTTGGCCACACACTCCAGCGGTATCTCAAGCAGGTGAGGAAAACAGGGAAGATAGAATAGGTCCATGTTGTATGATCTTTCCTTGGATATAACTTTGCTCAGTCAGCATTTTCTAGGTGATTTTAAGTCCATTGCTATACTTGAGCCATTGTGCTTAATAGCCACTAATGAACTCTTCCCAGTAAAACTGTTTGATCCATCTTTTAACTCATTTATCCTTTTGAGTTCTGGGACACCTGTGGCAATGTGGTGGTAAATGTAGGCTGCTTCTTTTCAGTTGTTTTGCAGCTGTTATCTGCCAATTGCATTTGGTTTTATGTTGTGAAGAACAGTTTCCATATCAATCGGGATTTTGGTGTTTATTGTAGGACTTCAGCCATGATTTTCCAAAACCTAAGCGTATTATCTGCTTTATATATCCTTGAATGTTCATGTCTCACATCAACCTTGTAACCTTTCCTGCTTTTTTTTTTCCTCCAGTGCTAACATAGATGTGAAATGTATGCTAACATACATTTTTAAATATCAGGTTCAGGGTTCTTCTCTAGTAAGTTGAGTATTTAAATGTTAAATAGCAATGTCTGAGCTAATCATCCTTAATCTCTAGGACAGCAAGACAAAAATCCTCTGGCCCCTTGATTTTTCACCACTGGGTAGAATGGGTACAGTAACCAGTGCAGGTTACGGTGTCAAACATATCAATAGTATCTGATGCTAGAGAGGGGGACCAGATCTATGTGCTGTGTGTGGGATTTGTTCAGTTGTTAGGTGGTGTTTTGTTTTGCCTCCTCCCTGCATATTCCTTAGATGTGATAACATGCCCGACATAGTTGAGCTGAATCCTCTAAGGCAAGTGGTCACATTTGTGTTGTCATTCACCATGTAGGTAAGATTCTGTATTGAGTTTGCATGGCCAGGTTTTGGTAGCGTGGGGTGCTGCAGAGGTGGCTTCTGTGAGAAGCTGCCAGAAGCTTCCTCCATGTCTGACAGAGCCAATCTGTGGCCGCTCCAGGAGGGATGTGCCACTGGCCCATGCTGGGGTCAATTAGAAATAGTGGTAACACCTCTGTTAAGATTTACGAAGGGAAAAAAAAAATTATTGCACAGATATAATTGCAGCCAGAGAAGAGCAGGATGAGAATATGTGAGAGTGTTCCTGTTCCTTGCAGACACCAAGGTCAGTGGAGAAGGAGGTTTTCCAGGTGCCAGAGCTGAGATTTCCCTGCAGCCCATGGTGAAGACCATGGTGAAGCAGCTGCCCCCCTGCAGCCCATGGAGATCCATGGGGATGCAGAGATCCACCTGCAGCCCGTGGAGGAGACCAACACCAGAGCAGGTGGATGCCTGAGAGGAGGCTGTGACCACATGGGAGGCCGCTGCTGGAGCAGGATCCTGGCAGGGACTTGTGGACCCGTGGAGAGATGAGCCCATGCTGGAGCAGGTTTCCTGGTAGGACTTGTGACCCTCTGAGGGACCCATGTTGGAGCAGGCTATGCCTGA
Organism: Callaeas wilsoni; assembly: GCA_013398955.1. Taxonomy (NCBI): domain Eukaryota; kingdom Metazoa; phylum Chordata; class Aves; order Passeriformes; family Callaeidae; genus Callaeas; species Callaeas wilsoni. The sequence continues at coordinate 340,686 of VWPU01014207.1, read as the reverse complement.
AGGATTGCAGCTTGTGGAAGAGTGCCCCATGTTGGAGCAGTTTGTGGAGAGCTGTTGCCTGTGGGATGGATTCAGTGGTGAAGTTTGTGGAGGACTGCGTCCTTTGGAAGGGATCCCACACTGGAGCAGGGGAAGGACTCCCTAAGCGGCAGCAGGAAAAACACGTGATGAACTGATCGTAACCCACATTCTCAGTCTCCCTGTGCCACTGCGGGCGAGGAAGTAGAGCTGAGGAAGGGGTGGGGGAAAGGTGATTTAAAGATTATTTTACATTGTGTTATCATGATCTGATTTTGTTAGTAATAAATTCAATTAATATCCACAATTGAAGTCTCTGTTGCCCATGATGGTATTTGGTGAGTGATCCCTCCCTATCCTTATCTCAACCCGTGAACCTTTCCTTTTATTTTCTCTCCCCTGTCCAGTTGTAGAGGGGAGTGATAGAGCAGCTTTGGTGGCTGCCTGGCATCCAGCCAGGCTCAACTCACTACAAATAGGGATTTCCAATGAGTTTTCATGCTTTAGGTTTTGGTTGGTTTAAAACAAAAATGCTACCAAAAATGCCCCAGCCCCTGCCCAAAACAGGAAAGTCCTAAATGGAGTTCGTTCCTGAAAGATAGGAGATTATTACCATTTTGCCCATGTCTGTCTTCCATGCAGCATTTAAAAGAATGGGTTACACTTCTTATACCATAACGTGGCATCATCTTGAAGGAAATGTTTTGTTTCCCAAGAGAGCTGCTGTAATATAACCCATTGCCACCAGGACAGCTACATTTACATGTCCAGTTTACGTGTCGTCCTTGTATATTCACGGTAAGGGTTAGTTCTCCCACATGCATTTTGTGTCATTACCGTGTCACTCAGTATTGCAAGTTCATTCTGCAAGTCTTTGTAGATGGATATTGGATAGAATGCATATAAGGAAAGTCTCTGAAATGTGACTTAAAAACCAGAAATGCCATATGTTAAGTGTTCTTTAAAGGGCCAAGAATACTGCATATTAAGGAACATCTCTTGATGTAATTAGCATCGGTCTTCTCACTTAAGCAACTTCTGTATGTCAAGTGGCAAGTTCTTTCTTGGCACAGTGCTGCTGAGTGCCAAGCCCTCTTGCCTAGGCGATATAACTGTGCATGTTGTGCTTTGGTTGTTACTCACTTCACTTTTTCATTGATTCTGGCCTTGATTGGATGGCAAGTATATTTTCAAAAAATTTCCTTTCTGTGTTTACTTTGAAATGTAAAAAGTATCCCTCAGAAATCACAGGATTGTATATCTTATATCTGGAAGGTGCTAATGGGTTTATTGGTTATTTCTTTAAATAGATGCACTGTTCTTTGCAAATACATTGTTTGCAAAGTCAGTAACATGACCAGAGACCATTTGCTGTACAGCTAAATGCTGCTTGATTGCTTGTTGCTATCTCATTGTTCTTAATTGGAACTATATTGAACTAAGGATCTGAAAAGATCTCTAGTTTGTCTTTCAATTAAAAAATTATACTGCTTTTTTGGACCTGCTTACCTGTGCCAGCTGTTCATAAGGGATCATTTGGATGTAATACAGCTTAAATTAAACCTTGTGGGTTTCCACTGTTACGCAGCTGTTTGTCTTTAACTTCTTCTTCTTCTGAAGTATAATCCTCCTTTCCTTCCACATGAAGTTCGTCCTTGGCTTTACTGCCCCATATTTGGGTCCATTTAGTTTGATGGGTGTATTTTTCACGTCCATGAAGCCTCATCCCTGTGGCACTTCCATGTGAGGGAGGATTTCTAGAGAGGTAGGATGGCAGGACAAGCAACAAGTTTCCTGCACCCTGCCGGGAACAGAAGTGGAGCTTATGGAGGCACCGATTTCTCTGCACTCCAGGGTCTTGGCTTCCCACAGTGTTGAGGCCTGGCTGGTAGGTGTGTACAGCAGTGGGGAATTCAGTAAACCTTGAACTTGGATTGATTATTTCTTCTATAACATGAATAAGAAAGCTTTAGCATTACTTGAAGTGTTTGAGTGCATATTCCAGAGGAAATGGAGCATTGAGCAGTCACCGGTGCCGGTGGAATAACGAGTACAATCTGTTGTCTTGTTCATTGATGGTTGTTTGTCGTGAGCAGTGAACGAACGGAGAGCTTTGCACAAATGATAGCGTGCAATCACGTAAATGAAACACAGGGAAAACATTTTCGGAACAATGGTACAATGAAGTCGTCCGTGCGTGGTCCCGTTGATCCCAGCGGGGTTACTGACAGAAGGCACCAATGTGAGTTGATGACACAGGACTCTGGCTGCTCAAGCAGATGTCAGTGCCCCTTTTGTGTTGCCTTCAGACCCCCACTTCATTTCATTGTCACCATCCCATGGTATATGCCAGTACTGCTGCCAGCACACAGTATCCTCTTACCTTGTTGTCTTGGCTGCACATGGTTGACCTCAAGCTCCTTCCTTATCACCAACAGTAGCATTCCTAATGCATCAGATTGAGGAATGGATATACAATAAAAATGATTAACTTTTTGGGAGGAAGAGGTGATTTTCAATCCACCAGTTCCCTAGTGCTGGTGTGCAAGTCCCTGTTGGCAGCATGAGAGAATAGGCAAGTTGGGGGCAGGAGGGCAATGAGGTTACTGGCTCTTGTAATATCAGGTTTTAATACCATTTTGCACTGGTGTGGTGCAAATGCTACTCTTGGTTAAAAAGACCTAGGTGATGAGTTAATTCCTCACCTGGTGGTAGCTAGGCCACTTGTTGTTAGATGAAGATTTTCAGCCTGAAGACCTGTTCTCCAGTATTTATAATTTTAAAGTTTACATAAAAAACATATCCCTTTGCTTACTAGGAGTGGAGTTTTTCACTGGAGGGAGTAAGATCAAGAAATAAAAGAAAGATGTAAAATGAAAAGAAAAGGTTGCCTTTTATTCTGAAAATAGATGGTTTTAGTTGTTGACTGAACTCAGTGTTAGTTCCGGGCAACAATCACAGATTTTCTAGGGTCTGCGGAGAGATTTCCACAGATTTATGTGAGTCAGCAGTTCAAAAATAGAACCTAAATTGCAGTTCACACTCTGGACAGCCTGATAAAATTACTTTCTTTTTTATTTTGAGGTTACAAGGTATTAGAAAAATACGGAAAAAAAATTATAGAAAATATTTTTGTTATGATTTTCTTTATCTGAGAAACTTTATTTAGAACCTTTTTGCTAACAGATACAATTCATACTAGGTAAGCACCAGCAGCAATAGCTTTGTATTTCCTGGAATTCTTTATAAGTCTATTTTTCTATGAGCTTCGAGTTTAGTTCATGCCAAAGAGGTTGTGCGTGCTTCTTTGGGTAGCAATCTTTATGATTCTCTTCAAAAGTCTATCATCAGATACTTTGTGACAAAAATTAATGTCACAATGGAAGCCAGTAGGGAGAACTTCTGATTGATCTTCTGTTCAAAAGTTATTGACAGTGTGAGATACTGTCAGAGTAAGGAACATTTTCAGTTAAGTCCTCTGTAATTTTGGAGAAGCAGTCCAAATGCTATTGTTAATTGTAAGCAGTCTAACTTTTGAGCTTGTATCCCTCACTCTTCTCGAGAAGAATGGTTCATATAATATCAGAGGTTAATTTCTTTCCATTTATATGAAATAAGTAGATTGAATACTATGCACTTGGCTGTGTGGGTGTGTTTTGGATGAGACCTTAAAAACTGAGATCGTGTTTATTCCGTGTGGGTGTTAAAGATGCCCCTGTTACTCTATATGCTGTTTGCAAGTGGCTTAGTACCATCTACCCTTTGAGATAACGGTATTTCAGCAGTGTTAAGTGTACATAGTTGCAAAATGTTTTGGGATCCTTCAGAGCGCTCTTCCACGTGAGACTGTCTGTTGCACACATTTACTGTGCCTGTTGCTGTAGTGTTCCACGCCATTTGTCATCATTGTTTAATTGCATTCGTGATGGTTACTGCGTTAATCACATAGTTTCAGAAAGTAATCATCTGTTTAATATTTTGAGCTGGCATGGTTTAAGTTTCATCCAGACTTTTATAATGATGTGAAAAATTTTAGCTGTGAATTACTCCCTGGCCTTCAGAAAGTGCATTAGTGATTGCTGGGAGCCTTGACTGATCCCTGTTACTGAAGCAAGCTGCAGATATGCAGGAGGCCATGGAATAAAAGCCATGCAATATCAGGCAAGTATTCAGTTTTCTGGAAGTCTAGGATTTTGCCCTTTTATGTAGCATTTGTGACTCCTTCTTTGGAATCCCTCAAAGTCAGACAAAATTATCATTTATAATAATCCTATTGGGGTCAGTTAGTCCATAATTTGTACTAATACTCAAAGAAAAGCATAATAATAGGTTAATACAGAGGTAATGTGTGGAGCTAGAGACAGCTTGGCCTGCAGATATTTCCATGGCAACAGAAAGGTCCCTACAGATGTCTTCCTTCTAAACCTGATGCTGTTTATTAAAGGCTGTCTGTAGTACAATCTGTAATTATCATTAGGTAAAGAAAGGTTGTGAACGTGGGTGTACCATTTGGCTGATGCTCTCTGACTGATTTGTTTAGCACAGCTTTGAAATACAGTTACAAAAGAATATTAAAAACCTCAGATTATTTAGCAGTTTCTCTCTGCAGGTAAGCTGAGACTTCATTTGAGACTGTTGGCTAATCTGAGAGTGAAATATCCAAACAGCAGTACAGGGACGATAGTTTGAAATGTTGCCAAACTCCTTTGGCACTATGATTATTAAAGATAAAAGAACATGAGAAGCATGCTGGACAAATTAAAAAATGCAGAGCTGCAGATAGTAAGGGATGTAGTGCACAACAAAACAAGGTTTTGTAAATAGCAGAAAGCTTCTGTAAGTAAAGGAAGACAAAGGATACTATAAGACTGTTATCTGGAGGAGAAATTGAGAAAATAATTGAAGACAGAAGAAGTTGGAATACTAATCTACCTGTCTTCTGTCTTTACAGAGAAGGTTGATTGGGATCAGCTACTTAGCGTGGTTGAAGCTAACAGCAAGGCAGAAGAACACAGGGTGAGAAAAGGAAAGAACAGGTTAAAGAACACTTTCATGAGTTAGAAGCATTCAGGTTTGTAAGCTTAAGGTGGAGTTTATTCTTTTCTACCCAAACAACTAATTGAAGCAGTTTTGAGTCCAAGAGAAATTACCTTGTAAAAACCATAAAGGACAGGTGATATCCCAAAAGAGGGCACATACAGAGTATGTTCTTAAAAGAAAGAAGGAAGATCTTGTGATTGCAGACCATTCAAACAGATTTGGCACCATGAAAGATGCTCAGACTCTTCCAAAGCACATGCTCATGGGTAAGTGTAAGCTGGATGTTTTATGACAGTTTTGTAATAAAGCACAGAGACTTTAAGTCTTCCAGTTGGTTACAGTACTGAGGACAAAAATTTAGTGATGGAATGCAGTGAGCTTGTGAAATGGGTTTTATAAAATTACTGCTTGAGAGAGAGTGATTTGGTGACTCTGTAGCTCAGGTGGGATGAAAGAACAGTCCCAAGTATTTCTTCTCGACTTCAGTAAGGCTCTGATTGGAGTCGTATGCGAGTCATATGGAGGATTTACAGTGTATATGAAATGATTACTATGTGGATGACTGCAAACATACACAAGCATGTGATATGGATGACTGCAAACAGATTAAATGATGGTGGTAGTCTGTCTGACAGGCGGATATGTGTCTGGTGGGGTTATCAAATTACAGATGGTAGGATGCAGTTGAACATGATCACAGGATAGTTGGATCAGGAAGGCACTTCAGGAGCAGGACCACCCAGAACAGGTTGCTCAAGGCTATATCCAGTCCATGTGTGTATATCTCCAAGGATGGAGGCTCCACAACCTTTCCTGCCAACTTGTTCCAGTGTTTGATCATTCTCATAGTACAAAAGTTTTTTCTCTTATGTTTAAAAGGAATTTTCTGTGCTTCAGTTTATGCCATAGTTGCTTGTCCCGCTGGGCACCACTGGGAAAGGTCTGGCTCCATCTTCTCTACTCCCTCTGATAGGTATTTATTGTAAATATTAAGATCCCTCTGAATGTTCTCTCCTTGTGGATATACAAGTGCTATGGTTTAGGAATGGTATTGTACACTTTAGTGCCCTCACTAAAACTGAGTGCTGCTTTCTCCCCCCTCTTCTCCTTCCCTAAAGTGGGCTGGAGAGAAGAATTGGAGGCACAAAAGGCAAAGATCATGGGTCGAGGTAAGAACAATTGGCAGGAAGCAGCAATGAGATAAGGAAACAAACAGTAACAGCAAAAATAGTAATAACAAAAATGTACAAAAGAGAGAGCGATTCACATGCAAAAATTGCTCACCACGAAGCTCAACCTGACCCCAGCCATGCTCCCTCCAGCATGGAACTGGCGTTACCCAGCCACTCCTTCTGACTCAGAACCGGCATTATCCAACCCTTCTCTCCAGCTTGGAACCAGCATTATCCAGTCCCTCTCCAGCACGGAACCAGCGTTATGCAACAGCTCTCTCCCACTCAGAACCAGTGTTATCCAACTGCTCTTTCCAGCCCAAAACCAGTGTTACCCAGCCAGTCCCTCCAGCTCAGAACTGGTGTTACCCAAGCACTCCCTCCAGTATGGAGCAGGCGTTGCCCAACTGCTTCCTCCAGCTCAGAACCAGTTATCCAGCTGCTCCCTCTGGCTTGGAACTGACGTTACCCAACAGTTCGCTCCAGCTGGGAACCGCCACCACGCTGACTTGACCGGAAGGAACCCCTTATTCCTATAAGAGACTCCCTTCTCCTCTGGCCCATGGCATAGAATAAACTTCCGTGTCCTGGCCATGCCCTTTCCCAGCTACTGCAGAAATTAACCCTGTCTTGGCCAGAACCAAGGCAACAAAGCCTGTGAACCTCAAGCTGGACGGCAGGGATTATACAAGACCAGATTAAAATTGGTAAACTGGAGGTGAGATCCAGAATCATTAAGAAGATCAGTACAGAAAAAAAATAATTTTAGACTGGGAAATCAAGCCAGTAAATGCTTATCATAAACTAACTGGATAGAAGAAATTTGATGGATAAACATTCATTTATTCTAGAAAAGAGAGAAAAGGGCAGCATCCAGAATTTTTAAAAGGCTGTTTCTAGGCAGCAAAATAAATATTTCATATTCTCTGAGAGTATGATGAGAAAGTTTACAGGAAGAACCATGTAACATTGATGATAGCTAAGCACTCTTAACAGGTCACATTCTGAAGTTGTGAAACCTTAGTTCTCAAATTTTTTACATTAAGTTGAACAAACCTTTCTAAACCTATCTGATTCAACTTGTAAGACAACAAAAGTCATTAGTTTCTACCTTATTATCATGTGCAATCTTACATTTCTCTGCTGGTGTGATCTTCGGCAAAGAGATTTTTCATTATTGTGAGGGGTGGCCTATCCTTTGAATGTGCTTTAGGATGTGATCTGTCACTGTTACCTTACAATTTTTTTTTTAATGTTTTGCCTGGTTTTCAGTTAGGAACTGAAGCAAATGTGGAAACCTGAGTCAGCTCTCAGAATTAGGGTGATCCTGTAACTCCCTGTACTGTGCGCATGTCTGATTAGGGGCCAACTCTGTCATTACTAGAGGAAAAAATTTAGCAGCGGTCCATTTTACAGTGTTAATAAATTATGCCCTCATGAGTTTTGCTCACTTGTTTGCCTGGAACTGACATTTTAAATTGTAGCTCAGTCAGAAGATGTTAGTTGATATTCATGGTGAGGTTTACATCTGCATTTGAAATGTAGTGATTTTGGCAGCTAGGTAAACAGCGAGTAAGAGGGGAGGAGAAATGTGGCAAATAGATTTGTGAAATTATTTTTTATAATAATATCTTGCATTAATAATATGGTACAGTGCTCTTCTGTTCATATTGATAGAGAGACATTTTGCATATTACTGTGTGGTACATTTCCTCAGCTGAGATGAGAGCAAGATAACACCACCCCAATAACAGAAAATCTGCTAAAAACAGAGGGACAGGTCTCTGTGTACCTTAAGACGAGCATATCAACCTTTGATTTATTGCTAGCCTGTCTCAGCAGAGCTTTGCCAGTGCCTAATCAATGTCTGAAATTTTCCAAACATTAAAGAGAAATTCTGTCTGCTTCTGCAGCATTTAAAATAAAGAGAAAGTAACTCAGACATAGAAGATGGAAAGTACATACAGTTGAGCCAAGTACTTTCGCCTTCCTCTTCTTTTTCTTTTTGATCATCATTTTAGCATCTCCTGAAGATGTTTTTGTTTTATTGTTTATTAAGTTAATCCCAAATTATGTCTGGGTTAACGTCTGTGGGGAGAAGAGAAAAGCAGTGGTGTTGCAAACATAGGGCTGTTCCTTGAGCCTTGTGAACCAGAGCATTTTGTTTCACTTATTTTCTTAGCGCCTTACAACTATTTTGTGCTTAATTGCTGCTTGCCTTAATTGCAGGAAGATTCCTAGGGGGTTGTCTGTTTTATTTGAGTTAGACAGTGATGGTTGCACAGTTCTAGAAGTGTGAAAGCAGAGATCCTGATGTACTTGCTCGAGGCTAGTCAGTCTCTGAGTTGAATGATAAGCTGACGTATTTACTTTTTAACTATGTCTCATGCTGAATACACTTTTTTAGTGTTTCAGGGGCTGAATCATCTACTAGTTTTTAGTAAAAATGAAAGCAAAAACCTCAAGACTTTATTTATAAAGCTTTTCTTTGTAAATTAAATGGAGAATGAAGGAGGCACCTGCCTCAGTCTCTATGCTTTATGCAAGCGTAGATAAAGTGACTGCTGCAGCTATAATCTCTGGCATCTGTAGATGAGGTGAGTAACATTATGCAACCAATACAGTCCTTCCTTCCTAGTGGTGTTTGCAGTGAGAGTTTGGATTTTGTATTACCTTGGAATGTAGAAAATTCTGTCACAGGACAGGAGCCCCTTCTTGTAGGAGCCTGTCCTGTTTCTGACTCCTTAAGCCTGAAAGAAAACCTGTCCTTTATCCTGTAGGCTAATCAGTGCAAAAAGATGTCTGTATTTGAGCACATAGCTGTTTTTGTTTATTTTCCAAGTGTTCTTCAGCAGAAGAGTGGCTAAATTCGTATTGATTTAAACTCCCCATAGCTTCTGTCAGGTACAGAAGGGTGCAGGAGGGCTTTTTTAAAGGATTTTGATGTCTCGAAGTTGTACATGACCAAAGCTAAGGCATTTGAATGTGACACTAGGTGCTATATTGCTTGCTTGCTTGTACTTCACAGGTGTCAGAGAAATACATGGTTTTTATGCTCTGTTTGTGTGTCCCAGTCATAATTACAATCAAAAAAGGGCAGTGATATATTTGATGTGCTTGTTAATGTCAGTGTGAAGTTTGCATTTTCAGCTCTGTAGGAGTTACAAACATCTAGTAGTGCTACAGTCAGAGTAGTGCTGGAGTGAACTGGGGGGTCTGGGACATTGTGGGTTTGTGGACATTTTCAAGTCTTTTCTTAAATAGTCTTTGAAAACAAAAACGCCATGACAAGCATTGTGTTTCACCCAATTCTGATCTTCTGTTGTGTTTTAGATACTTAAAGCAATGTGGTCACTGCTTTCAACTCAAAACACAAACGAAAGAAATCCCAACATTTTTCTTTCAAGTGCTGTGTGCTGCTGTTTTGCACACTCTGTGCATGTCCAAATCAGAGAGCTGCTGCTTGGCATTTCACTCTTCTCTGGGTCAGTTAAGGTGACTGCTCAGCTTCAAGTGTTGTAAAGAAAATGAGCTTCATACACTTGTGTTTAAAAGCTTAGATAATTTCAAAGTCAGTTGGAGACGAGTTTGATTTTAAGATACCTTCTTGTAGCAGTCATTGTAATAGGTTTCTCAATGGTGTCAAACTGCAAGGCAGCTGTTACCTGAAAGAACTGTGTTTATTACTGCTGAAAAGTAGTAGTGAAAAGGACTTTGAAAGGAAAATGATAGTTAGTCAGCAAAGGATCAGAGTTGAAAGTGCCTGAGCAATGAAGGTGCTCTGGAAAATATGCAATTTTTAGAGGTGCAGGGAGATAACACATCAGTGGGCTTTGCTGTACTGTGTGAGTCTGAGTTCACAATCTGGTTTTTGCAAGGATGTCAACTTTACAGTGAGCGGGGTTCAAATGTCAAAACTCAAGATACATCTGTCTGCAGGATTGTAGCTATATTACAATGAACATTTAGCTTAACAGTAGTAAAAATAACCCCAAATGTTGCCTAATGGAAGGTATTAGAAAAATACTGAAAGCCCTAAAGAAGGAGTTTGAGGCGTATCTGTCATGACACTGCTTTCTTTTTAAAAGAATCTCTACTTGCTACTGAATCGAGAAAATAGGTCTATGGGTTTGGTTTCTTTTCTTTGCTTGCTTACTTGTATTTTTTCAAACTTTCTAGACTGAATGGAGTGTTAGAGGACCACTTTCTCCTCGTTTTCTGACATCACCTTTGACATAGAAAAATTGTAAGAAACTAAACAAGCATAGTCCATGGAAGTGTTTTGGGTTTAGATTGCCTTTACAGACAAGTTTCTGGATTCTTGAGTTTCTGGATTCTTGGTGCATATATTTGGTTGAATCCCCTCACCAGGGCACAGGGAATATCTGAAGGTGTCTGCTGTTGAATTTTCAGCATTTACATAATGTATTTCCTGACTTCAAATATTGAAATTCATAATCTTTGCCCCTTGTCTGTGGCTGCGGTTAGAACACTTGATTATGCATGCAAAAAAAAAATCCGTCAAGAATGTCATCTAATTTTTGTGAAGTTTCCAGTTTCAGACTAACAGCTCTTTTTTCAAGATCAGAATAAAACCCTGTTGCCCACAGAGTGTTGGTAGTGATTGAAAACAGTTCCTAATTTAAAAATTGGCTTCTCCTTGATGCAGAACTTCTGGTATCAAATTTTATCTCTCTCCTGCTGTTCCAGTGGTTGGACTAGCATGTCTGGGAAGAAAGTCCAAGTAAATTTTGGAAGACGTTGCACAGCAGCATGAATCAGTAATTCTAGACAAGAAGGTAGTTTCAGGGGCAGGGGTGGGGAGCTAGTGAGAAGACCATGCTTTTATTATGGTTTAAGTATGGAGTGCAGAGTAGAGCAAGGAGAGGCTGTGCTGTGCGATCTCTGTGGGTGGCAAGAGATAGTGTTTAATGTGTGGGAATGGCCTTTAGGGACATAGTCTTTATAATGGTATCTGATTTAAAACTAAAAATATGACTTGCTGCAGCCCTCTAAGATACCTTGTAATTCTGTGCCCTCACATCTGCTCCAAGAGCCACATGATGATGTTTGATAGAAATGGATTTAGCTGCTGTTGTATCTGGCAATGCCAAATCTGTTATTTCCCTCAGGTTTTCTTTCTTCTTTAGCCTTTGTGTCCCCAGATGTCTTTCTGTGGCATCTCCTGTGAGTACAATTCTTGTCCCTCTGTAACTGGAAACCAGAAGGAGTTGGCTGTAGTTACCACTACTTCTGTCCAGTTCTGGCGAGAAGGTAGGAGTAATGTTCTTTCCAGAAACTTTGTTCCATTCCTCAAAACACATTAAATATTTCAGTCACTTCTGAAATTTTTTCACTTGGCTTTTAATATCGAGTTGGGTAGTGTAAAAGAAATATAAAACCAGTAAAAATAGGGTATGTTAGGAAAGGAGATATTTAGATCATGTCAAGATGATCAGAAATGTATGAAGAAAGAAAAATGTAGCCCATGCTTCTCTCAGAAGGACTTGTAGATGACTACATTAAAGTGGCTGATGGTTCACTAGAGAACTGACGATGCTCCCAGTGCAACTTAGGCCTGTGCCGAGGGACGTATCCTGTTGGACAAAACCACATATGTGGGCCGACTCCTAGGAAGTAAACTTATGAACCCGCATTAATTACTGACACATTCTCTTTGAAGACTACTGGAATACTCAAAGGAGCAAACTGATGTAAAATTCATATCTGAGTTTTCTTTAAATGGATCCTTTCCTAATAAGACTGTAAATTCAGTGAATTATGAATGTGGTGTATGGGGGAGGTGCATGGATGTAGTGCAGAGGGAATAGAGCTGAGGTGAGGGGATGTCCACATTTCTTACAAGCTTCTTTGGCCAGTAACATTAAGGAAGCAACACAGGAGTATTTAACTTGTGTTCGAGATAGCCCTAGAACCTCTATCTTCGGGACTCTGGTAATTTTTAGGTGTTCAGATTTGTTGTCTTAAACTTGCCCCTTGTAAAAAGAATGATTAATACCATTTGTGAGTATAAAAAGCTTTTGGAATTGAGAATGGCTTATTTCTGAGTGCTTTTTACCTCTTCAGTTGCGATGATTTCAGTAACTGAAGATTAAACTTCTTTACTTTCTCTGGTGGATAAATCAATGACAGAATCAAAACACTGAAAAGCGGGATCAGGAACTGTTTGACCTGTCTTGAAGACTGAGACAGAAACAAGCTTCTTAGATTTCTTCTGATTGCACACTTTTTCCCTGATATTTTTTGTGCACCTTTTAATTGATTTATTTCTCTGTTAGCAGAAATTCTTGTGCCTTGAGTACCAACTAGCTTTACAAGTTGGAAACTCAGATATGTCTTATAAACCTAATAATTTTCCTTGGAAATGCAATCATTGGAAGATTTTCTCGAAGATGGAATGGATGAAACATTTCAATACAGAAGCTTTGCAAAACTATGTTGTGTTTTGTTTCCAAGTCTTCTTAGTCTTTGAAGAGTTTTGACAATGCTGTACTTCTGAGTCTGAGCTGTGATCATATTTGGGGATATCTGAAGAATGAGAAATAGGGTTGGTTTGAAGGACAGACTGTTTCAGTTGACTGCAATTTTCCTGAATTTTACACAGGCACTGGATTTGCCCTGGGACATACCCATAGGTTCTGGTGAAGGCCATTTTACCCAAGTCAGTTCATTCACCCTCAGCGCCAAACTGATGCAGAGGGTTTCTTGGGAAGTATGTGCCTCTGACTATTTCCAGTAATCTGTGCTGCAGCAGTTGGGAGGCTGGAGCAGAATAACCTTCCCTGGTTAACTGACAGAAGAAAGAAATGGAAGGAACCATTATTTTCCTGTCAAGATTTCCTTGAAACAAAGAGGTGTGGAATTATGCATGCTGAGGGGTGTCTTTGGTCCTTTGATTAACAGCAGAGGCCCAATTTCGCCATCAAAAGCATTCTTAATTATAAGCCCTATTGAAAAGGCTACCCTGAACATGGAAGAAATGATATTACAGAGCATGTCCGTCTCTGCTTAGGTGATCTGCAGGCATTTTGTGGGAGTGTTTTATTAAGAACATTGGAAGTACACTGAAAGTAAAAGAGAAAACTAGAAATATGTTATTTGTTTCACTTCAGTCACAGCAGAAGGCGTTGCATCACTGAGGAACTCGAATAGCTGTTCCTGGCTTGAGTGTGAGAAAGCTTCCTGCTTCGCTGCCGTAGGAAAGCCTGATATTCTCCCCCTGCAGCTGGTGACATAATGTGTATCACAAGGTCTTCCTCAAATAAAAGACATCCATCTTGGTTATTTTATGAGTCTGCTGATTAAAGAGATTTTATTGTAATTACTGTGACTAAAAGGCTACAGCAGAAGATGGAAATGTTAATTCACAATCTGCTTGCTGACCAAGTGTCATGTGATAATGGATTGGGACAGACTGTGGATTGCAAATGGACCTGAATATTCAGAGTGCTGCTAATTTGAAGTGGCAGATACAGTGCCATCATGCAGGTTTCAAAAGGGACGTGTTTGATTAACCGGCTGTGGCACAGCAGTGGTTGTGTGACAGGTTGGTTGAGAAATGATCACCTTTGGTTTTACACTGGTGGCAGCCATGTATATGGTAGAGGAGGAGAGGGAAGAAGCAGAAAGACAGATGAACAGGGCTCAAAGTTAAATCTCTGCCCTGTAGTAAGCAGACTGCGCTCCAGACCCACCACAGCACTTACATTTCCGATTTCCATTAAACAACGGGGATTTACATACCTATCTAGATATGTAGATCAGCTCTTTAATTCTGTCTCTTAAAGATGTGTATATAGTCACAGATGTTGTATTTTTCCAGCTGTAGCATTGGCCCTGCTCTTTTTTCAAAGGCTTTATAACTCAAGATTTAAGATGTCAAGCACTCACACTCTGATATTGTGCCAAAAATTTTGAACATTTTATAGATGCGGGCTCAGGTGTTTCAGACAGTAATAGTGGTGGTAGCCTTATAGCAGTTCGAATGGGTTTTACAGTTTCTGTAGAAATTTTGAAACAGAATATTCCATAGCAGAGGGATAATCCTTCCTGAAATCACCCATCTTGATCACATGTCCTGTTAAAAAGATGATCCTAATGTGTAAACTTACAAAACAATTTCTAGATATTTTAGTTCTTTATGTATGTTACTGAAATCTCATGTATGGGTTAATTTATTTTCAGTGCTGTTGAGTCTTGTTATGGGCTCTTGGTACGTGACTGTACTGAAACTTTAATTGTAACTGCCTTGAACTAACAATAAACTGAAAGAATATCAATTGTTTCAGTTCTTATTTTGAAAAGTGATACTATATTACGGAAAGACTAGTTTGCAGTGCAGAACACCTCACTGTGTTTGTGTTGTGGCTTTGAAGTAAAGTTTTTCAATTGGTCACTGTAAAAGCAATGACTTACCTGGTAACAGCATGCAGAATTTTGTGGTTTTTTTTTTAAATTACTACTGTTGTGTACGATAATTTAAGGATAGAACTTAAATGCAGATTCAGGACACCTGAGAAAGGGATGTTTAGGTAGACATCATTGCTTTACAGAGCGAGGTATGACATGTTTCTGTGATATCCTTTAAATTATGTATGATTTGTAAACGCTCAATTACAATTGTGCTCCAGTGGTGACAGTGCAAAAGAGGAGTAGCAATAGCCTTGTGGCATTAAGTCTGTTCTACACACTGAAGGATTGTGGGCTGGAAGCAACAAGTGTGTATTGTATGTTAGGGATTTGTTTCTGGGAAATAGTCACCACAATATATTGTATATTCAGTACAAAAATATTTCTTGCTGAATGTTGTGAGCGGCTACTGAACTTCTAAAGAAGATACAAAAAATAAGAAGCCAGAGCTGAAAAGGGCATTTTAGTGATTGGCCCCTAAGGACCAGATTCATAAGCACAGCTTGAAATCTAATGGGATTAGAGGTGATGTTATTAGAATTCACTCTTTTCTCTTTTGATCTTTGACAGTGTTAGGACAATATTAGGCTTTTGGTGGTGTCATAAGCAGAAATGAATTGGAAATTCTCAAACAAAAATATTTATTGGGATATTGAAGGAAATAGTAATAAAAACTTAACTGGCTAAAAAGGAAGAAGTGGTGCTCATTAGTGTTCGGTTGCTTTTTTCAGAATGGTTTGCAAAGATAAAAAGAAAGAACAGAGAAAAAACTCAAGTAAAGTCTATGTTTCATAGAGATTTTTCAGTTGTTCTGGAGGTCACTGAGTAGAAACTCTATGAATAGACCTGGTCTCAAAAAATTTGTCTTTATAATACATGTCTTTATACTTATATCTTTATATGTATAGATAAATAAATTATATAGTATAAATATAAACACACATATCTATCTGTATACAATTATATCTAAATATTTTCATTTATATTTTGTACTTTTAGTATGTGTATCTCTATGTAAATAATAATTGTTGTTTCGCTCTTCTTGATGGATCCCAAAATGAACAGATTTGGGTTGGACATTAATATAGTCAAATGCATTCTCAGGCTTGAGCTTATATAAAAGCCTTGTCACTTGTTGATGTCAGTTTAAAGTCAGAGTGAAAAGGATGGAGTAATTTGGTAGGTGGTGCCAAGGCAGATATTTAAATAATGAGGCGCCTATTCTGGGGTGGCAAAAGGAAGTTACTGCTGCGTTTGTTGGGGATTCTGAATTCCACCAAAGTAAACACTAAAGCAAAAGCACTGATCTCACCCGTTCACTACCCTGAAGCGCATATGATGTGTTTATTGACTTTGTCACATCTCTTAACATTGAGGCAAAATGTCAGTGGATCTCTTATAATTTTATTAGGATGTCATTTGTGATACAGCTGATATGCTACAGAAAATAGTTGCTGACCTATTATCCTGTAATTATCCTGTGACTGTGCGCGCTGCTGTGGTGGAAATTTGTGTTCAGGAGACCATGGAGGATGCACCAAAAGCCTGGGCCAGTCCTTGAACTAATGCCAGATTCTGAGTTGAGAGACAAGGGGGGGAGGAGGGCAATAAATCTCGACAGTGCACAGCACTGCTGAAGAGCACTTGCACTGTAGTGCCAAATACAGATGCTGCACCTCGCTGCCATCAGTGCGGGTTTGGAAGGTAGCTGGAGTGCCATTTCTAGCCCATGATGACATCGAGTAGGTCTCCTGGCCCTGGTCCCAGGCAGCCTGTGGTGAGGCTGCCGGGGGCTTTGTGGGGAGTATGATTTCGGAGACGTGCTTCAGCTGAGTGTATGAAAATGTTGTTCAGTCATTTTTTTCCAATTTTCCAATTTTCGTGTGTTTATTCAAGGTTTTGACAGAACACTGAAGTACTATTTTGCGATGTGACTTGACTTCCATTTCAAGTGGCCCACAAGGGAGAGGACCTAGCTTTCTCCCTTGATGCCATCATTGACACCTTGTGTGCCTTCATTGCATCCTCAGTCTTGTTTTCACTAGGAAGGGAAGGGCGATCCTTATTGACTATAAACAAACTTTTGGAGATCACCTGGCAAGTAGTCCCATATTCCTAGAGCTCAGTGTGTGGCTCGCAAGTGATAGTGAGCAGTACTGCACACAGCAGCCTTTGGCCATAAGATCTTGTGGTCTCTTGACGTGACTCTACCCGAAGAGGTGTTCATTGTCCTGCCATCAGCCCCTTACATAAAAGAGGTTTTCTGTGCAGTGAATGTACCAGCATTGTGTGGCTGGGATAAAAGCGGTGATTCATCACCCAAAAATAAGTGCTGTGCTGATTATAGCTGCCAAATACTCAGTCATCAGTTTCCTCCCTGTTAAGCATTTACCACCTCTCTGACTGTGGTGTAAGCAGATGGTGGGCGGCGAGAGTTAACCACTGATGAAGTCAGTCATTGCTGGAGCGAGTGGTGGTCTTGTAGCTGCCCCAAGGTTTTTGGGACATGTGAGGCCGGGTCTGCAGTCCTCCTCTTTGGTTTGGTAGTAATCTTGGTAGTTCAAGCAAGCAAAAAGCTACAGCTCATTGTTCTTGGAGATGAGTTAAATTTAGTTGCTATTAATGGAAATTAAATTTGGTTTTCATGTCTGCGGTCTTCTTCATCAGAAATTGTTATTCCATAAGGTGGACCAATGAAATACATTGACTTCAGCTCCAAACTGAACTTGGTCTCAGGCACTTGTGCTATTTAGTAACCACACAAGTGTTGTATTATCTTTCCATTTGTTTTATATCAGTAGTAATAGTATGTAAATCACAAATTGTATCAGGTTATGTTGTGGCTTCAGTAATACACTCTCAGACAATATTTTAATTTTCAGTAGTTTCATGATACACTGTAAAACAGAAAAGACAGCAGTTCACATGTGCCCTGCTCATTCTTTCTAATCGCCCATGTATTTTTAATTTTCCTTTTCAAAAATGTCTCTATCATGAACTCAAATAATGAATGTTACTCCATTTTATCAAAGTAATTCATTACTGTAGAGATATTTTTATTGTGTTGGTCACTTCAGAGTTTTCTGTTGAGAATAAATTGAAACACTTCACTGGTTCCTAGTATTCAATATGCTTAATGATTGTAGTTCTCTTGATTGCCCTAAAGGTGTTAATGCCCTTCCTGGGAAAGCCAAGCTGAAGTTAAAATTCAAGATTCTGAACATCCTCGAAGTCTAATGCTTTCTAAAAGCCTATGAATGGTGCCTCATTTAAAGACGAAGAAAAGAAGACTTTCCAAAGCATCCTATTGTCAGCTCTGTTTTAATTTCGATGAGTAACATTGAGCTATTTTTCTCCCTACTGTGCTTTTAATATTTTTACTGCAGCTTCCTTCTGACCCATGTGTACCTTTGGCCAAGAGTTAATCTGGACAAAATGAAGGGGATATTGGCAGATGGAGGAAATCAAAATTTCTCAATGAGCTTGTCCTTTTATAGAGATACTTTGTTTCCCCTTTTCATTACCTACCCACCCTGCAGCTTGAGGTCTACAGTTAAGGGTTAGAAAGGGGCTGAGTATGCAGCTTCCAACATGAAATCTTGCTTATCCTTTGGAATGTTTTAATTAGCATGGGAGATCTCTTTTTTTCACCATAGGGGTGCATATTAGAAAAATCACCAAGGGACGTGTTTTCTTACCTTAGTTTTAGCCCATTTCAATGCGTGTATGTAAGCTGGCGGCTGGACCTGGTTAATAAGGGGAAGCTTTTTTAGGTGGAAGTCCAGATCTCATGCTTTGGGGAGACAGCAGCCCCGCTCAGCCCAGGAGCTCTCTGGCCTCTCCTGGCTCTACTGATTATAGGCAAAGATTACTTTCTTATAGCTCATCTGTGAACAATTACATTGTAGACATTGAAATGCAGGATCAGGGAATATTAGCCTCCCTGAAGCCTGTTTGTGGTACACCATTATGATGGCAGGTCCTAGCAAATTTTTTAAAATATTCAAAGTATGCTCTCCCCAGATATTCATACTTAAGAGTAATACAGGTTATTGTAATAATAAAATCAGTTTGACACACTCCTTTCACCATCAGTAAATTTTCTGGATTTTATCTTGTGTAATGTAGGTTATTGATTTATTGACTTAAGCTGTGGTGTTTTATTGAGTTTATTTGGTTAGGTTAACTTAAAGTGAACTAAAACTCAGCTCTTAAAACTCACAGCAAGATTTCAAGAGGCATGTTGACCCATGAATACCGTAAGTAGAGTAATATTTGATGACTAAGTGCCTCTCAAATTTTCATAAGCTACTTGCCTGTTAAGGAAGGAGGTTTGTCTGGATTAATTCAATAGCAGTAGCATACTAGAAATACCATGTTATGATAATTTAAACAGATAATATGTTCTGGGCTTTAGACCATGTTATTCTATGGGGTTTTTTTTATTTTATTTGCATATATCCTTTTGCTTGAGGAACAGAGTTCAGTGCTAGTTGTGGTTTTGAGATCACCTTGCCCAGAGATCTCTTTCCCTGTTTCTATGTTGAACACTCCTCTATAGGGCAAATACAAGACCAGGAATTTTAAAAGGAGGGTTTACTTGTCCTAATTTTCTTTTTTAGATCCTCCAGTTATGAGCTGGATGAACTAAATGAGTTAATCTATTCAAATTTCTCTCTGTTTCGTGTAATTTTAAATTTTTTTTTTATTCTCCCTTAGTTTTTACAGTGTTCTGTGTCATTACCAAAAATGTATATGGAAGGAAAATGAGTGACATACTTCTTACTATTTATACACCATGGATTTGACCTTTCTGACAGATCCGAAATATTGAAGGCAAGGCCTAGAAACATCTGTTCCCCAGGAGGATTTGACTGCTTGTTTGAGTATAGCCAGACTAGTTCTTTTACTGGACAAAGCTAATCTGTAAGGGAAATACTGGAAAAAATGTCTCACATCATTCACAACCTTTCATTCAGGAGAGGCCTATTGAACTCAATGTGAACTTAATGATACCTTTCCAAGCACCACCAGTTACTGTGTTTGTTGCCTTTGTTGTAAACAATTGCTACTGCAAGTGCTGCATTATCATCCTAAGACTTATTTTGGTATCTTGAAAGAGTTACAAAGTAAACAAAACTAATTTTCCAGAGGTAACTGGTTTAGCCATGCAATGATAAACATAGCCCTGCATGGTAGTATCTGTTACTTTAGGATGTGAGGAAGATGTGAATTGAAGTATCGTAATTGTCGTGTGTAATCAATATTTCTAAGATCAGATGTGTTAATATTGTTCTGTATGTAGAAGTCTTTGGAGACAGGTAGGATGAAGGCAAAGCATGAATTAAGTTTTACTTGCCAAACTTTTCCTTTTCTTAGGTTTACAACTTACGTAATACTATAAAAAGATCAGTTGTTTTGTCTTACTACCATTCCTAAATCTTTCACATTTAGGCATATCATGACCAGTATTTTGAAAGAGCATTGATGCCTGAAGCAGAGTAGTCTGCAAATTCTGACCTAAACAAATGTTCTTTCTCTTTCGGGATCCTCAGTATGAATAAATAACCTGAGATTTCCCGCAGTAGATTCACACATTAGGTTTTTTGAGGGTTTTTTTGGCAGGCTGCCGGATCTACTGTTTTAACTATCGGCCCTGTTGGGATGTATTTTTAATAGTCAGAGTGGATCGGTTGGTAAGCTGGCTTTCTTGGCCATTTGGAAGGTGCTTCCCTCAGAACAGGAGTCATTAGTTGGTTCAGCAGAAGCCCTGGTCACTCTAAGCAATGCCTGTGTTCCACAGGTAACTAAGCTGATTCACCATCTGATGTTATGCTGAACACATTATACATCATAAAATGAAATTAGCTTCTTTTAATCTACAAGTGTATCAGCTTTGTTGTATTCCTTCATGTAGCACAGTCGCTGTAGTAAAGTCTTTGGGCTAGTACAGCTAGCTTTGTAAAGACCAAATGAAGACCCTTCAGTATGATAATGAACTTCCTTTGAATTTAATGAAATGCAGTATCTATGACAGATAGTAAAATAAAACTGTTATTTTACTTCCCTATGAGAAAACTCACATTTTAAAAGGGAGAGAAGGGACAGAAAATGGCGGTCAATCTTGTAATTACATTCCAGGATAATAAAGCTATTGATTATATCCTATGCAGGCACTGGATTAGTTAGTAGTTAAATATAAAAGACTGTCTAAGCTGTGAAGTCACTGGATTTGAAGTTGAACGGTGTTCAAAAATGCTTAGTGCACTTGAGGAATAGTCCCTTGTCTATCAAAAGTTCTTGTTACCATGAAATGTGATAAAGTACCTCATCTGTCTGTGAAGACCACCTTGGTTTATATGAATTGTGAGCCCGTCTATTAAAGTCTTGTAATGGGATTTTTATAAAGCCTTTTCACAACACCGTTGTTGTGTTAAATCATGCCCATGTCAGCTAGCCACTTGGGCACCTAGTCATAGGCAAGTGTTAATCTGACTTTCCTTTTCTTCTAATTCCCTGCACAGCAAAATGAATGAGTGTTTAACTTGATCTGTTCCTGAAGTGGAATATCAACATGGGTTTCAGTGACAGAATTCAAAAGTGAAATCCTTAAATCTTCTGTTAGACTACAAAAATTTAGAGGAATGTCATTCTTTTTACTAATACTATAATGTATTTCTTACAGCCTAAAATCTTGTTTATGTGTTTGTGGTCCCCTTAAAGGCAGAGCAGCTCAGTGCTGCGTGCCTCTGATCAGGACTAGGAAGAGAGGCCATGTGTATCTCTCCCGTTGAGCATATCTGACCTGGTGGTTGATATGTTAAAACTTCCACTGCTGTGACTCAGACTTCGCTTTGGATGCCCTGAAACCCCATATTTTAAAGTACAGAAACAACAGGTAATGTTCCTGCTCTCTTTTTTACTTAGAAGCACAGGTCACTTAACCACTAATGATGTGGAAGACCTAGGTTCAGTTTGCACCAGTGCCTGAAGGGATTCAAGTCTGTCTCCCACACATGCAAGGAGAGCTCTATTTTTGAGGCTTTTTGTGGTTTATGAGGTGCAGTTATGAGGCTGTTGTTCTGAGATGGGATCTTCTGATGCATCCTCTTCAAACTGGTCTGCTTTACAGGTTTTAAGATTTACAGGACAGCAGTGAGAGAGAGAAAGAGAATATTTTGATCAGCGTTTACTTGCTAGGTAAATTTTCAAGAACTGTTCTCAGCAGGATTTTTCTCTTAACTGGCTGTGTATTACCAGAGAGGTAATTCATGATATCTTGATTCTGTGAAAGACAGATGATTTTAGCATCTAATTCCTGCTGTGTGCTACTCACAGTCTACCTACATGCCACAATTTAGCACGTAAGCCAGAAGCTGCTGACAACTGTGCTAGAGTAAGACAGGCTTACACCGTCTCACACATTGCTTACAAAATACGTCACTGATTTCATCCAGTGATTATCTAAATAACGTAGAACCAGAACTCCAGACTTCCCTCCTCAGTGTCATGATTTTCCTATAAAATGCAAAGTGAAGGTTGGTATGGGACTTGGTTTTCCCAACTGAACTTTCCTTTTTCCAGAGGAATTTCAATGCCGTAGTCTAGTGGCAGGTGGTGAGGGTGCTGGGTGGCCTAGCCCAGCACCAGCTGGACAGGCAGTGGGATGTACTGCTGCCCTCACTTTCTTGCTAGCTAAGTTAGGGTTTTTATTCAGTGTGATAGGGTTTTTTCTGTTTGGGATTTTTTTTTCTTCTTACAGAGTTAATCTGAAGCATGTAAGTCTCTCTAGCATGTAATTACTGAGGGTGTAGGAAACCTTCCTTGCTGTCAGAATTTTCCATACCTGCTTCAGTCTTTCTTTGGAAAATTGGCCTGTTCACAGTTGGTAGACCTGCTGTTCTTCACTGATGCAGCAGTTACTGTGAAGTTTGTTGCTTGGGAAGTACACAGAAGATGAGCTTTTTACCATGGCCAAAATCTCTGTAGAGATGGGCAGTAGCTGCCAACCTTACTCCTGTGTAGTGGGTTGCAAGCCGTGGAGTAGACAAGCTGTTGAAACAGCAAGGAGAGTACTGCAGAAGTGTATTACATATACCATCAGAGCATGATTTTCATTTATTCATATCACTGTTCCTCTAGAAAACCAATTTGGTGGGTGGGGGAGTGGTTGGCTCTGTATCAGCTATTCCTGTGTTGTAGAATGAGAACATTTAGACCTGGTCCAGAGGAGGGCTACAGAACTGATCAGTGCACTGGAACAATACCTATGAAGAAACACTGAGAGAGGAGTTGCTCGCTCTGGAGAAGAGAAGGCTCCAAGGAGACCATACTGCAGCCTTTCAGTATTTAAACAGGGCTTATAAGAAAGATGAAAAAAGACTTCTTACCAAGGTCTGTGGCAACAGCACAAGGGACAATGATTTTAAACTGAAAGTGCATAGATTTATTCTGAACATAAGGAAGAGATGTGAGTTTTATGATGAGGTTGATGAGACTCAAGAATCAGTTGCTCAGAAAAGCTATGTATTCCCCATCCTTGGAAATGTTTAAGGCCAGGTTGGATGGGACTTTGAACAACCTGGTGAAAGATGTCCTTGCCTACAGCAGGGGGATTGACTAGATGGTCTTTGAAGGTCCATTTTCCAGCCCAAGCTTTTCTGCTATTCCCTACATTTGTGTTGTGAGTGTTCAGGGTAGTAGAGGTGAAATAGAGCCAAGTGGTGAGTGTACAGGCATTCTGAAGGAGGTACCTGAGCCACAAGCCCTGCCACAAGCAGCCCCATAGAGTAACCATGGCCTTGTCTATGCAGGTATGTTCTGTGTCAGAATCTGTCTTCTGTGTTCCTTGAAAGCAGAAGACTTGAGTTACTAAAGTGAAGCTGTGAGATGCCAAGCCATTTATTAAACAGCTGCACTTTACAGCTTTTGGTTTTCTCCTGTTAGATTTTCATGCCTGTAACATGTAATTACATATATATTGAAGCTACAGATACTCTTTTAAATTCAGTGGTAAAAGAGCCCCTAAACCAAAGTATGAATTCCCCTAGTTAATTTGTAATATATTAGGAGCTGTCAGTACTAATTAGCACTGTAAAATAGCTTAAGCATAAGACCCATGTGTCAACAAGAGTAATAGTGACTGTGTCTCAGAAGAAGCAGAAATTTGAGTATGCCTATTCAGAGATGTATTTGGTGTGCTCATCTCCGCTTGGCTGTGCATGGTAATTACGGTTAGTGGTAAAAGAAAGCGACTGAATTTGTAATTTTTTTTAGGTTACCTCATGTACCTCTCCCAGAGTGAGTAACCACACCGGGTTTGCAAATCTTCTTCTGAATCAGAGCAGCAAGGAAGCGCACATGTAGGGATCAGCTCTTGTGCTTGGAACAATGGTGCTCCTCAAACAGTCAGGAGGAGTATTTGGAAATGCTCGGTACCTTTGGATCCTTACCGTAAGCCTTGACTGTTGAGAAGGGTGAATCCACGTGTCTGTGTGTGCATCTGAAAATGCAACAGTAAGTTCTCGGAGCCAATGGATGCACACAGTTAAGCACCTTCCTTCTTTGACCGTAACAATAATTTCTACTCAAATATGGGTTGTGATTTCAGTGACGTGGCAAAGCATCAGCTCCATAACCAGTACCAGGTGTCGTGTCTTGTGTGGTCTAACATGGAGAAGTGTGACAGTGCTTACCCTGATGTCACTGTTGTGATGTTACACAACATCACCTTTGCAGGCAGTCTATTTATGACTGTATTTAAAATGAAATTAAGAATTACAGAACCTTGTTTTTACCAGCACGAAGCAAAATATGATTTTTTTTTTTCCTCTGTCCCTCTGCATGCTTGCAAGAGATGCTTGTGTGCATCTTTTGCTGGGTTTGCATAGGTAGATAATTGCACAATTGCCAGCATTGTCAACTTGTGCCTTCAGGGGTAGTCTGGTCTACCCCAGCCACTGCCAGTTCCTCCCCTTGAGGGTAACAGAGCCTGTCCCTGAGCTCAGTGCCATCCTCCACACTCCAGGAGGTCTCAGATGGCACCATGTGCCTGTGTCTGGACATCTGAGTTCAGCCCAAATAATTTTGCTTAGTGAAAGAGCCAAGAGTAAACTTTGTACAGAATGTTGTTTTCTTGAAAAAGGAAAGGGGTGAGGAAGAGGCAAGGAAAGAGTATTTAGGTCAACCAAATCTTTTGGGAATTGATTTCAAATACACTGGCTTGTTATAATCAGTAAAGAAATAACAAAAAGATCAGAAGATTCGTGATGTGTTCTTTGACTGCGTAAAGTTTAAATGGGTCAGTGTGTATCGTTAACAATGGTTAATTCTAATATTTACTTCTCCCTCTCTTCCTTTGCTTTTAAACAGAAACTTCTACTTGGAAGTAAAACTACTTATTCTGTTGAAAAATAATTCATGCATCAAAGCTTTCCTTTTTTTCCTCCTACATTTCTTCCCTGTTTTCTTTTCACAAGCAAGAGGAATAGCCTGTGTCTGATTGCCCCTGTCACCATGGGTAGCATATAAGGAGTTTTCTTTAACTTAAAATATGTATCTTTAAGGGGGGCTCAAGAGCATTGTTTTGCCTACAGTTTAGTTTTAGGCATCTAATATGGCATTTTATATGTATTACTTGTTGTCAAAACCCAATAGTTTTGTCTCTAACAGAGTTTAATTTTAGGCATAGTCATATATTCTGAAGTTGATCTAAGCTTAGGAAATGGAAAGTTATTAAGCAGCTGGTACAAACACCTTCTTTGAAAGTTGATGTTTCTTCTGTTTAAAAGCAATTAGTTCTTCAGAACAGACTTGGAGTGATGTCATCCATAACTAATAACGTGGCGATCATAGTTTTGTATTAACTCTGTTCTGAGAAGAACAAGTAAATACCCAGTTTCTTCTGAAGTGTAATAATATCACTTTAATATTGTTGACTATTAAAAAATAATCAGAGTTCATTTTAGTTCAGTGGCTAAGATGTTTATTGTTTTAGGATTAAAAGTATAATGAAATACTGAGTGTGTACAGTTGTCTCAGATTTCAGATGTGAGCATTTTGAATAATGGAAATTGTTACACATACACATTGCAGGCTTTATTTTAGAGCAGGAGAAGTACTGTCAATAATGATACTTTGTTTTATGCTGTTTATATTCAGCCCTTAAAAGTCAGAAAGAATAAAATAATATAAAGAGGGTTTTGTAGTTAGAATGCATTTAATTTTTACATTGGATATTACAATGTTTTAGCTCTACTGTTGCAACTCTAATATTGTATTAGGGGAGAAACTCTTGAGATTCTTCCCTACATTTCCTCTTCTGTAAAGTGGAAGTGTAGTCTATGTTATCCACATCTAAAGGAGATTTCTGAAGACTAATAATTTTGCAGTAATCAGTAAGTGAATATTATTGTTGTAGTATAAGAACTGAAACAAGGAAATCTTCATAGTCAGCTCCAGAGCATTGCATTAAATGGTCTGGACTGGAGCGTTTGTCTGCTGGTCCATGTGTGGTGTCACTGGGTTATCCATCTCATCATCCATATGCTGTTCTACTTAGTCTTTAACAGTAAACTTTATATAAAGGCTTAAAGAAGGTGCTCAGAGAGGGTTTGCTTTTTATTCTTGATCTTTTCTTCTGTAACAGTATGTACTATGATGTACCAAGACAGCAAATTGAGTCAAAATCCATTCCAGAGGCATTAGGAACAATTTTCCAAATTTACATGTTCATAGTTTATATGAATGTTCACTTTAAGGGTAAATATCAGAAATGGCCACCCCAATTCTACCTTCCCAAAAGCCATGCTAAAAGAACATTGGTGAGCCTGACTGATGAAGCGATCTGCCTTTGGGCAGCGTTGGGAGGAGGATTGTCTGTGCTGGTTTTACTCAGACCCTTAGTGTGCCATTACTGCAGTATGCATTTCTTGCCTTCGTTTTTTGTGGACGAGTGTCACACAGGGACAGGATGTTTCACCAGCAGGTTTCTGGGATGTCTGCTGACAGCAGAGGAATGGTGAACCTCAGCAGTTTCAGGTCCCAGGCACTGGTGGGGCATTTTGCTTTACTTGGCACAAACCCTTTTGTGTGGTCACTCCAAGCTTGACCAGCCTCCTCTTCTCCGGGCTGGGACACTCTGACATCTAGCCAAGCCTTGCAGCCTTTCCAGCCAGCCCCACACCCAGAGGGATAAGCACCATTTCCTTCCCACCCTCATCTTCATCTTGTAGGCCTCCCTGTTGTATCTGAGGTGACATCAGGTGACTTAATGCCTTGTTTAGGATTTAAAATGCCTGATTTCTTTAATTTGCAGACTCACTTCACATGACCCCTTGGAGCCCAGGTCCCTTTGCTGGTAGTATCCCAGCCTTCCCAGCCAAGATTTAAAATGTAAGTTTCCCATTTCAGACAGTGCCAGACCCAATCACTGCATTTTGTTTGCCACTGTAGGTCTTTTTTTTCCAGACAGTGTTATTCTTCTCATAAATTTGGCTCTTTTTCCTTCTCTGAGGTCAGCTCATGTCCTCCTCAGTGCTGCCTGGTCCCAGAGGAAGGGCAGCAGTGGGAAGCAGGCAAGGATTTCAAGGGGGTTAAGGAGGCAAACTGCACCCAGGTTAATGAGCTTGGAGTAGAGCTACCCACACTTGGAGGATGAGAGGTTTTGGATATACAAACTCAGGCCATGCTCCCTCAGTACCAGTGAACAGTACCAGGTGTGTTTGTTTTACTAGGACCAACGATAATTTTGAGGAACAGACAGCAGAGAGTGTTAGTTTTAGTAAAACTTGATGTAAATGTTTTATCTCTGGAGTGAACACCTTTTTTTTTTAAGTGACTGAAAGGGTTAATTTCCATCAGACCTGACTGTACCTATCTCTACGCCATCTGTTTATTTTACTGAAGAAATGGCGACATTGAGTGCAGCCTCAGCTGGGAGGTCAGAAGAACAAAATGAGTTTAAACTTCAGCTTGAAGGATAGTAAACAGAAGGAGGTTCATTTGGGCCTTCATACCTCAGAGCAAGACTGAGCAATGAGGAATGACTGAAAAGAAGAACTGGTCAGTCTTCTCTGCCTTTTCCGCAGCAGCTGTATTTACCACGTGCACAGAGTCCTCTTGCAGTGTCTGGCACTGCTTGCCAAGGAGGAATTGACTCAGAAGTGCAAGACCAGTTTGTGAGTGCTGAGCTCAAAGGCTGGTTTGGTCATGGCTGAGTTTTGCCTGGAACTGGGTGACAGCTTGCAGGTGGTTAAAGGTTATAAATAATGATTTCCTGCATTATTTGTCATAGTCCTTTTTACAAATATATTTCTGAATAATTCACAGTAATGTGCAGAGTAAGAAAATGCATATCAAAAGTTTGCATCAAAATTTTAACTTAAAAAATTGTTGGCTGCAAATTTTTCTTCAAGGTTTCATTGTTTTTCTGTGTAAGTTGACTTATGTGGACACACTGAATGCTTTTGTGTTAATTTGAAAAAAACTTACAATATAATTTGAATATTTTTACCTAGAAATGTAAATGCTGCTAAGTGAGTACTTTTTATAAAAATTATTTTCACCAAGCTTTGGTAATTTGATGGACCTTTCTATCAACAATCCTGCTTAGTAGGTACTTGTAGAAAGTTCCTGATGTGTTCCATGTCAGGCAAAGTAACTAGTCTAGATCGACATTCTCTTAAAAATCCCAATGTATGTCTAGTAGAATTTTTCTTACTTTTTTTTAATATAAACATCAAGGACTCAAATTTATTAACTCAAGGTTTTGGATAAACAGAATTGTAAGATTCTGATTTAAGATTGGGCTAGAGAAAATAAAGTGAAATCAAAATTAGAAAATCATCCCAAAAATACGGGGAGAAGTGTTAGAAGGAGAGTTGCTAGGTGATTGTATGAATTCTTGTTGTCTAGAATTTTATAAACTGACTTCTTTTTAAATCCCAGAAATTGAATTGGGGCAATATAATATTCTTTCCCAGTATTTTACCTTCCCTTTAACAATTATCTGCCATTTATTCAGAAATTATTTTCACATCTAAAATGGATTAGTACAAGGAATACAAATATATTATCAATATTCTTTTTATGCTTAAGCAAGTAATAATCCAAGCACTGCACCTTTGTTAGACTTGTTTCTCTTCAAGAGTTGTGTCATAGCAATGAGCATAAATTTGTTTCTTTCAACAGATTCTTCCTTTGACAGAGAATTCTAGTAACACTGCTCAAATATAAATAATACATCTAAGCTGAACATGTAGTGTTCTAAGTGTGTTTATGATTTAGAGAACAAGGGGGTAGGTTTTGTTGCTTATCAAAAATATCACAGCAGGCCCATGTAGAATTTGAGGTACTGAGAATTTGTCCTCATTTTCAAGATATGTATCTTTTTTACATTTAACGTACTAGATAGTACAGGGGCTGATCAGTTTGTTTGGTGTAGAAATCTGTGATCACTGTTTTTTCCTTTTGTGCTGTTCTAGAAAACCTTTGGTAAACCTGTCAGTTTTGGGACAAGAGAGTTGGATGCCAAGTAACGTTAATGCTTACTCTGTTTTTGCAAATGTATTATTTAAAAAGAAGTCATTTCATATTAAATGTATTTGCGCTGATTGTTAAACATGTTTAAAAATTAATGCTGTTTGCATAGGGATCTCTTTTCATTTTGAAGCATGTTTCTCCAGTCCTAATTTGAACTGTTACTAAAGGTTGCAGCATGTGGTACTTTTTTACTGTTGGAGTAGTTGTGGAATAACATCATAGTGTGACTGATCAGAAAAAGTTAGAAGATAGTGTTGACAGCCTTGAAGCTTGAATTCTGCGTGTGTATTTATGAATGATTGAGTTGCATTTGGTCTCTCCGTTTCTTAGTTAATGCTCTTTTTAATTTGGGGCATCTTCTGTAGGTTCTACGCATGTAGCAACGCTCTGCTAACAAAGGCCACCTGCGCCTCATAGGATGTGCTATGGGAGTTTCTTTTGCCTCTTCAGACGCACAAAGAGAATAGAAATACTATTTTTAGGCCTCGAGGGTTGGAAACATCCACTTTGAAATCAAATTTCCAAGTGTTATGCAGAGATAATGATACATTAAGTGAATCATGAGTATTTTAAAGTGGGTATCTCTCAGTCTCTCCTGTTGAATCGATTCCAGTTTAGTTAAATGCATTTTCATTGAGCCTTTTTTTTATTTTAGTAATTCCTGGACTCTACCCTCCATCTTTCTCAGTGCCAATCACTGCTTTTTATAAAAGCTTCAGTGGGTGTTGTGACAGAGTCTGACTCAACCTTATTTGGGAGTGCCGTCTCTTGGGGATCTCTTTTCTTCCCTGGAACACAAATTTAACCTTGACCCTGAGCAACTGTTTGATGAAAACTGACAGTACGACACATTTTCATTTGTGCTTCCGAAAAGGAAGTAGAAAGATCCAGCTGTCTTGCATTTTGCCCTCCTCTTCAGGATGACCTCCTGTGTTTCTTCAGTGCATCGAAGCTAAGCAGTTTTGTCAGCCTGGGAAAGCCTACAGCAGTAGCCTTGAGCAAAAAGGCAGAAATACCTCTTTGCTTAGTGCTTTAGCATATGGAAACAAAATCTTAAGTATTTTGCTCAGTTTTAGTTTTCAGCTGTGTACCTGTTTGTCCTTGTGCCTTTATACAGCTGTCCGTCGTCATTGTACTGGTGCACCCTTCATGTACAGATTACTAATAGCCTTATCTCAAACTGAGCGTAGTTGAGTCTTGGACATGTCATCTTTTCAGAGGGATAGCAAAGCGTTTCAAGTAGAGGTTGTTTAGTTCATTTATTTTTGCAGGTTGTATTACTTTTTTTTCTGAGAGTATTTTGTTGCTTTGGTTAAAGCAGAGATTTTCAGTCAGAAGTGAGTATTGTGAATCTAATTTCTCATGCTGGGAAGGGGTTTTGAAAAACATCTCTTCCTCTAACTTAAAGAGTGTTCACTCCTACATTAGCAAAATAGCCCGAAATAGACTCTGAGTAAAGCACTGGGTACTTGAGCCATAACCTGCAGGGTTTTTTGAAGTGCCCAGGCTGCTACTTATCCAAGCTGTGGCAAGTGCCCACTTGGGGTGGGACAGGACAACACAGGACACAGGCAGATAGGTTTCATGGCCAGCACCTGCAGAACTGCAGTTTGAGGGGCATGAACTTTCTACCCTATCACAAGAAAGATGAGGAAAATACTCTGTTTTAATTTTAAAAGCAAACTCTGTGCAGAAGATGAGTACACCATGTTCTAAACCCAATCCACCTGCTCATCTCATGGCATTAGAATTGTAAGCACATCTGTGTGCTATGCAAAAGCAAAGTGACTCCTTCTAGAGCAAGTGGGTTTTGTCATTTAAAATGTTTTGGTTTTCATTTACTGTGAGGTGTTAGAAAATCTGTAACCTGCACAGTATTCTGGTTATTAAGGTTTCACCTTCCAAGCATGATGACCAGAGCTGAAAGCTGCTCTAGCTGGGCACAAGTTCTGCACTGCCTTCCGAGGAGGGACTGCATGCCTGCACTGCTGAGCCTTGGCGTTTTGGTGCTGCAGCGGGAATGATATGGTTAAAATTGAGATGAGAAAACTCATGCTCTATCTGAAAAGCTACCCACAGTCTTCTTTAACACTGACAAAACAAAATCATCTTGTCTAAAATTGCTCCTGCCAGAGCGGAATGAGGTGGGACAGCATGATGAAAACCAAGAAGGGATTTTGTGTGATTTGACTGAAGAGTTAAATGCTTAGCAATTTATTTTTTAACTTCCTGTCCTCAAAGCTAGCTTATTTTATAAACGCTAAATTTAGTCTGTTCTGTTTCCGTCATCAAGGACAGCTTTTTTGGTATGCTTTCTTACAAAATGTTTGACCTTGGGAGATTGCTGCCAGAAAGGAAGACACTTCAAAAGCTGACAGCTGATTGTTGGAGGTTTGTAAACTCTGTTGTGCGGGATCAGTAGAAGTCCACAAAGGCATAAAGACTCACTGCGGCTTAGTACCTTGTGAAGCTGATGAACTGCAAGGTGTCAGGATGAGTTGCTGACAACAAAATGATCTTTGCTTTTTCTCTGGTTTTAACCTCAGCTGTGTGGGAACTGTGAGCTCTTCATGGCTTCTTTAGGATGGGAGACAATGCTGGTACACAGAGGACTTGCCATGAGTAGAATAAGAGTCGAAAGGGGCTGCTGCAAAATTTCCTCACAAGTAAGTTAAGAGGAAGTGGAATTCAGAGGGCTGGAAAGAAGATGAAGAACTGTGCAAGAAAGGATGACTGATAGCAGCAGGTAGGATGTTACCAGCCACAGCATCACCGTGTTCCGCTCAGGGTATTGTGGCTGGTTGTGAGGTAGACTGGTTGTTTTTCCATAATGGCCTGGGAATAAGGAGTAAGGAATGCTTTTTTATTCAGCCAAAAAAAGCTTTGTGAACAGGGAAATCACGTGTTGTGTTCCTGGCGGTATTTATTCATGACAAGCTAATGAAACAGAGCACTGCAGAGAATACTGGTGTACAGCTTTAAAAGGGCAGGCACAAAGAGCATGAGCCAAGAGCATTGATTAATAGAGACTGCAGCTTTTTAATAAAGCCTTTTCTAGCAGGGAGCCATCCTAACTTGCCTTCTAGCTCTGGCTCAGCCTGGATTTGAGTGGATGGTGAACAGCATAAGGACGCAACAGCAGTGTTGCAGAGACGTGGCATTGCTGAGATTGGCTTCTGAGTCCCAGCTGGTGGCAAGGCTGAAGCTGTCCCTCTCCATTGTACCACTGGGCTGAGCAGTGAGGTGAGGGAAGCCACATGGAGATGTACCCCTTCATGTTGCATTCCCATGGTCTGGGCTGGCGTCCAAGGCAGCCCACTGAATTACAGGGACCTTAGGATGAACCCATTCTAAGCCACCAAATGTTCTGAAAGCTGCCAGACTCTCAGCAACAGAGTTTAGACTCCTAAAACCAAAATAAACTTTGCAAAACCAACACAGACACTTTTGGAAGCCAGACAGGAAAAGCCTGCTTCAGATGCCCAAACTAGCAATCCTCTGAGCCCTCACCACCACAAGAAGCCCTGTTCACTAGATGAGGATGGAAAGACAGAACTAGAAAGACAGAAGAAAAGAACACACAACTATTTGTTTCTCTTCCAGTTGAGCTGACAGAATGGCTGAAGGTATACTGAATATCGCAGCCACAGCTTTATTATCATCTCAGTTAGAAACGATGTAGTTCCATTAAATAAAACTAACACCACCACTCATTGTTTAGGGAAATGAGCAGTTATTTCTCAGTTAATAACATTAGTGGGAGATGCAAAGAAATAGTGTTCTGAGAATTCAGCCATTCCTTTTGGCTTCTTGCTGCTCTTCTTCCCATAGTTCCTCATTCTGGAATAGCTGTCATCATTAGGAAAAGTTTACTTATACCCTCCATTTTCAGAAAATAATGATAAATTTAATGTTCAAAGTTTCAATTCACATACTGATTAAATAGAGTTTTGGCCGCTTAGATAAAATCTGAGGTCATGGAGAAACATCTATACCACTTGCAGCTCACTGTAAGGGAGCGTGAGTTGTTGGGGTAGATCTCTTTGTTTACCACCAGCAGAAGAAAATACAGCACTTGCTTACAATTTTTATCTTAAATATGAGACATACAAACCTGTTTTGATAGAGATCCTGCTGTCTTTTGTAAAGTCAGCTGACATCAGTCACATCCTGAATTTACCAAAGAAAGGGCATCCTTATCTTAGAGTTTTGTCAGGGAAAGGAGGTCATGGAAGGGCATACAAGTTGTCATCCTGTTAGGAAAAATTCGTGAAGGGATTGTAAAGGTTTCAAGCTTAGTTTCACTACTGAAGACTGAAATAATAATATCAACTGCATTACCATAGTACACAGAGACTGCATGGCCCTCCAGCAGCTCTGGACAAGAAGAGAGTACCTAGGGAAGGGTAGGTGCAATCTAAGGAATGTACAAACAAAAGTAAATGTAGAAGAGCTGTTAAAAGAGAAAGTGATTTGTGTGATAGTCTGAAGTTACATATTACTTTTTTTTTTAATTCCCAAAGAAGTAGGTGTAATTACTATAGTGAAACAAAGGCCTGTTCTTTGCACAATTTAGAAAAATCTGTAAGTCGTGACCTGTGCTTTGTCTCAAAGACCATTAACTGTATCCGCGGAACAAATACTTTGTGTAGTATCAGCTAAAGGAGGTTCCTCTTCTTGTGAGGCACCTAGTGCTGCTTGCTGCAAAGGCAGGTGGGACTTCAGGGCAGATGCACTCAGTTCGACGATGGACTGCTTTTGAGGTCTATGTGGATGCCTTGTATCCAGTCTCAGAAGTATCTTGGAAGTCACAAGACTACTACCAGCAGTCTGACACATATGCACTGGATACATGAAGTGCCTGGTGCCCTCAGAGCTCTTTAGGGTGCTCTGAAGAGCAACGAAGAGGAGCAACAGCAGGTGATCCATCCTTCAGGTCACAGAATAACACATTGTGTTGCCAAGGCAGGTGGCAGTGGGTCAGCCTGATACGTGCCTCTGGCGCCCAGAGAAAACCTGGAAGTCAGGCAACATGTGGGATTCCTTGCATGGTGGATTTATCTACCCTATGGATAGAGTTGGCGATTCATGCTGCTTCTAGATGACACTTGTGCAGCCATATATGCATATATCCCTCATCTTTCTTGCACGAGTTGATGCCATTTATCCCCCTTCTCTCAAACATTTAAGATAGGAGATGCTGCCTTTGTCCTTATGAAGGTTCAGGTGTAGCCTGTGCAAGGTGTCCCTCTCCACTTCGCCTTTGTTCTGCTACCTGTCTGTTTAGTTTAGCAGAACTGGTCTGTCTGCCCAAGTGCATATAGATTAGACTTGTCAAGGTTTGACAAATTAACTTCTTGTGCCATGTATGTTTAGGGTTTTGTCTTTATGATGGCACAGTGAGGGATCTCATTATGGACAATAGCCAGGATAAGGAGTTTCAGAGGAAGTTACCTGGAATCATCACCTGACAATTACAGGTAGGTTTGGCTTCTTGAGGAAGAGCTTTACATAGCCTTGTCACTCATAGCTGGGTATATGTTTTGAAAGGTAACCTGTTCTTTTCTTTGTGTTCTTTTTAGCAGAATTTCCCATTGTCTTTATAAAGAGGGATTTTTTGCTTTTGTTATTTGTATTACAACAGAACAGCAGGATCCAGGTGAATCCATTATTTGGATGGTGATCCCTTTATTTTAAATTGATTTGTGTATGAATAGAGGAAGGTAGTTACTGTTCCAGAGATGTTCTTGCTTTCAAATGCGGAGAAATGTCAGATGCAAGAACCAGTCTAAATCAGCTGAATAGATGAGCTCTACTAGAACATCTCATCTTTCAGCATGCCAGGGATAATATCCAGTTAGGCCCTTATTACTGCAGTTTTCAATATAAGTGTTTGTATTTTCCTTTTTCAATAGAATTTCATTCTCTGTTGAAGTTTGACTCAAAACAGGAAAGACTTTCCTTGGAAATATTTAATGTAGTTGATTATAAAAATCCCAAAGGGAATTCCTAGCTTGATTGATTGTTAGTTTATTGACAGTAGATGTATTAAAATACTTCTATCTTAGATATTTCTGACTTAATATTTTTAGATACTTAGTAAATACTATAATCTAGAGATTGCGATAATGCATTTAGAGCTGCTTAGGTACTGTAAAAAGATTGCTCGTTAGATCTGTATAGGGAGTAATTGTTTTTGGTCCAGTGAGGTTTGAAGGAGCAATGTTTTTTATTGAGGTTGGGGTTTGGTACTACAGCTGTGTGAAAGCCTGTCTGTAGAGAAGCTCCGCTGCAGTGCCGTGCCGTGGAGGTCCTTAGCTGAGGAGCTGAGAGCTGTGCTTTGTCTCACGACCAGGTTATCGATGGTCATTTCCATCCTTGATCTGCCTGCTGAAAATTACTTGAAAAAACATTGTTAAAGACTGGTTATTAATGATGTACTGTCAAACCAGAAAGATATATCAAATGAACTTCACTAGGGATCTGTCTTTGGTCTAGCATTATTCAAAAATTCTATTAACCTCTTTGATGATGGAAATAAAGGAAAACTATAAAAATAGCAGATGGCACCACTCTAGAATAAATTTAGTCCAACCAGCTTTGAAAGAATTAGTCTAAAGCATAAAATTATTTCATGAAGTCAGGAAAATTGTTCTCAATTAGTATGGGAAAAAAAATAATAACAGTGTGGAAGGCTATCTAATGGGCTAGTTCAGAATAATGAATTGCCGTAACCGTCGCTCGCTCTAGCAGGGCAATCATACAAATGTGTACTGTACTGTGTACTGACATGTAAGTTCATTATCAATGACCATTCAGAGTTCAGAAGTCGAACATACAACTGAAGGACTGAGGGTGGCATAAGGCACGACCTTCTGAAAAGTGTTGTGGACAAAACTGCAAAGATCACTGTAAAGAACAAAAGGGTACTAAGGCTTGTCCTTTTAAAGCAGACGTGTGACAGAAAAAAGCAGCCAGGTCTGCCTCGTCAACAAGAAGGTAGACAAGTGGGGGGAAATTACAGTCTTTGAGCATGCAGAAGGTTGTTTGAGGAATGGTGGTGACCATTTTTTTCCATATCTGAGTGATGATGACACAAGAGAGTAATGCTATGGTTTAAAATTAGATGTTGGAAAAAAATGTTCTGTCAATATAAATAGTTGTTACTGCTGAAGACACTGAAATTTTTGTCACTGATGACTTTGCATACTGCAAAGAAGCAGGATGATTTTGTACCGTTAATCCTGACTTTCTAAGAAATGGGAGTAGAATTTTTTTTTCTTTTTAATATTCTGTTCAAATAGAACCTATCTGTGCTTTCTAACACGATCTGTACTTTAAAATTATGAGCTGACCCAAGAAAAGGAAAGAAGTCCTGTGGCTTTCATGACCAAATTGTGTGGTGTGCATTAGCAATTGAGTGTGCAAGTCATCTTTAGCCACACATGTAACTATGTCCCTTTTTTCTTCCTCAACAGTCTCCAAACGTCCACAACTACCCAGATATGGATGCTGTACCCTTGTTACTAAACAACATGAAGGCAGACCCCACGGAGGATTCATTATCTACAGACCATTTCCAAACACAGACTGAACCAGTGGACTTGTCAATAAACAAAGCCAGGTCATCCCCTACAGCAGCTTCATCTTCACCGGTTTCCATGACAGCATCAGCCTCATCCCCTTCTTCTACTTCTACTTCTTCTAGTCGGCCAGCTTCATCCCCCACAGTAATAACATCAGTCTCCTCAGCAGCATCTGTACCGTCAGTATTAACTCCAGGTCCTCTTGTGGCCTCTGCATCTGGTGTTGGAGGCCAGCAGTTTTTGCACATTATCCATCCAGTACCACCTTCAAGTCCCATGAACTTGCAGTCCAACAAAATGAGTCACGTGCACCGTATCCCCGTGGTGGTACAGTCGGTACCTGTTGTCTATACAGCTGTGAGATCACCTGGGAATATGAACAACACTATAGTAGTACCACTGTTGGAGGATGGGAGAAGCCATGTCAAAGGTAAGGTGGAGCCAGTTTTGTGCATCTGTGGCATCTCTGAAACTGGTCTTGTATGAGAAAAACATAACAACGATTATAAAGCTGTTAGTTTCCGTACTTACTGTGTTGTTGCTGAAAAGACGTACAACTTACACAATTGGGAGAAACCTCTAAAAGTCTTATCCCAGATGATTTTTAAAGTAAATAAGTATTTAGATGAAGACTGAGTTCAGCAGTAGTGTTAGATGCTTGGACAACTTGTGGCAGGTTTTGTCCTGAGTGAAATAAATCCTCCCCAGAAGCTGAAGACATAGGAGAATGGAAAAAATATCAGTGTGTGACATTTATGACAACATATAAAACATCGTAGATGAACATGGAAAACTCACCAAGTGTTTCAGATTTAGCAAGGGGAGGAATGTCAGAGGGATTGTTCCCCAGCGAGGAGAAAGCAATCATTGGGCTCTAGGAATGTGTGAAGGAAAGGCCTGTGGACCAAAGAGCATTAGCAGATGCAGAGAAGTAGGTTTTACTAAGTTCAAGGAGTGGCAGTGCAATACTTTGAATTAGGTTTCTTCTTCCAGATTAAACAGCAGAAGGGAGGGAAGCCACCCAGAGTGTTTATGTTGGAAATGAGTTTTGCAGACATAAGACCCAAGAGGCACATGGAGGTGTGAAGGGAGGAAGAGGCACATGTCAGAAGGACAGATTACTCTTGAGGTGTCCAAAGAACACAGAAAGGAGAGCTGGAAAGCAAGAAAAAGTGAGAACCCAACAGTTACTGAGGGAGCAAAAACTTGTTAGTGAGATGATGGGTGGAGGAAGGAAAATAAACCAGATGTGCCCAGAAACTTTGAAAGCACAGCTTTATAAAGGTGGCATTAGTGACAGAGATGGGAATATGAGGAAAGGAATGAGATACTCATTTCAAGGCTCATTGCATGTGAGTGAATAAAATACGGTAATTTTCCCCTGAAATGAGGTATTGCTTGAGGCAGAAAGGGAGGATATTGACAGATAACCTTACTTTGGGGCTTATGAGACTGCAGGACATTTTAGTCTTATAACATCTCTTGTGTTCCTAATTGCATAGTGAACAGGTCTCAACAAGTTGTTTCTCACCTCTCATGTCTGTTTTTGATAAACTGGCAACTGTGTGTTATTGTACAGGACTACAGTGATGTGTCATTCTGAGGTTTAGGGACATCCTGTTGTCTGTTAGTCTGTGATTCTCCTACTGTTCCCTCACTGCCCAGGTGGGGACTGTGCCTTCTCAATACGCTTGGACATAAGAAATGGACTTACTGTTGATTTGAATCAAGTTTTAAGCCTCAAAATGATGGTTTAAGTTTTATTACACTTCGTACAGTGATGTAATTTTAGCTCTTTGTTCCTTTACGTCAAGAAATTATGGATAAAACCAGAACTTTGTACCATGTAGTCTAGGAAAAAAAACCAAACAAACAAACAGAAAAAGGAAAGTTTTAGTCAGTATTTTGATTTTGGAGCTTTGAGGTGCACCTGACCTTGAGTTCATCGAGACGTTCTCCTGTTGGTTTTCTTTGAAAGGTGCTAGTTGGCTCTGGTAGTAGTCTCCTCTTTAGGAAGCACCTCCTGATCTCGTTAAAACTAGAACTTTGCTACCCCAGTTTCATCAACAAAATTCCAGAATTTAATGTGCCGTAGGGATTTCAGTCCATGAACTCCATGCCTTCTGACCTGCCGTGACAATATGGCCTTTGTGGTCTAATTGGCAGAGGTCATTAGCCATTAGCCCCTGCATCATCTATTAATGCACAGTTAAAGAAAAAGACGGGATTAACAGTTCCTCAATTTATTAGATTTTATCTCATGAGTTGTACTCGCTTTCTTGTCACTAATTCTTTTCATTAAAAAGTTCAGGTTAATTTGAATAAATACAATAGAAGTAAATTGGGCAGCAATCCACTCTAGGCAGTCATCCTTTATCAGCTTTTGCTGGAGTGTTTTTCATTCTTTAATACAAAACAATATAAATAATTAAATGCAGTGATATTGCACAAATTAACCAATTAAATGATTTTCATATGTGTGCAGAGTAAATTCCCTTCAATGATCAGCTCTTGTGCTGATAACAAAAAATAAATGTACACAGATCCTAACAGGACGTTGTTGTCAAATTGAATTAGTTCTTAATCCTCTACCAGCTGATGGACAAATGCAAGTTTGGAGTCATTGAGAGTCACAGCTTTCAACTTCTACATGAATGCTGATAATTTTCAGAAACAGAAAAATATGCACACTGAAACAGTTGATCCACAGAGAGCATCAGCAGCATAATCCCTGTGTTATTCCTGCATTGGTGCTAATTCAGAGACCAAGCTGATCACCCAGGAGGGCCAGTTGGGAAGCACTTAAAGTTATGTTTTACATTAACTTTTATTTAAGCCCGTTCCACACAATTGAGACTTAGGCACTTTCCTGAAAAGAGATATTTTCAATGATAGAATTAATGAAAATGACATCAGACCAGAGTACAGACCTCTCCTGTTTTTCTAGGTTTCAGGTGCTGAGGGGAAAAAATACAAGAAATAGAAAACAAAAAAAATACAAGGCGTAGAGAAAAGCTTGTTCCTTGTTACTTCCAATTTTACTTTTCTCGTGCTGAATTTTCCTCTTCTTTCCAGGTTTGACTAGAACCATTTAATTTTTAGGTTTTTTTGCAAAACCTTCTCAGGCTGTCACCATCCTTCTAATACTGTCTCCAGGTGTTTTGCTCAGGTGGCTTTCTGCTTCTCCCGGTGCTTCCCACTCTTCCTTTCTCTCTCCCTCTCTCTCTCAGACAAAACTGTCCTGGTGGCTGCATTTTTAGGAAGTTCA
This sequence comes from Callaeas wilsoni, assembly GCA_013398955.1. NCBI lineage: Eukaryota > Metazoa > Chordata > Aves > Passeriformes > Callaeidae > Callaeas > Callaeas wilsoni. The sequence goes on along the minus strand of VWPU01014207.1, from coordinate 300,631 downwards.
AGTAAATAATTCTTTCTTTGTGTTCTGTTTGAACTCTCTCTTCCCTCCGGCACAAGAAATGGCTACTTTATCTTCCGTTTCCCCTTCTTTTTCTATTTTTCTATTTTTTCTAGGCCTTCCCATCTTGCTGACTGCTCTTTGAGTGCCACTTTCAGCAGCTCTGCTTCATCTTCCCCTCCTTTTTTGTTAATGTTTCTAACCTGTACTGTCATCTCCTCCCCCACCTCTGTGCATCCTTCTCCATGGTGTCAGTCGTCATGGCATTCTTTGTCTCACCTTCCTTGAGAAGAGCCTCAGATCTTCTTTTCTGCCTCCCAGTTTGCTGTTTATTTCTGCTGTCTATCCTGCCTCCTCTCTCCCATTTTTTTTGTTTTTGCTTGCAAGGTTTCTTTTTGTTTTGAAGACACATAGCCGTTGTATATACAAGGTGCCAGCAGCATCCCGTCAGGTCCTGTGCCACGTGCTACACCCCAAGGCAAGCAGTGGGAGACGGGGCTATCAACATTGCAAAAGCACCCTTATGTCAGAGTGATGTGCTTTTGCAGGGTAAAAACCTAGTCTAAATCAAAACCAGGGTTGGTGCATTTTTAGGAAGTTATTAACAATGGTTAATTAGAAGGTAATTAGTGAACATTTTGTTCAGTATTGGTAATACAACACTTACCATTTACAAATCTTACTCAATTCCTGCAAGTTGCTGACACCATTTTCTAACCCCACAACACTCAGCTATGAACACACACACACAGTCATGTGCAGACTCTGCTGCTGGCCATGCACCTTCCTCCCCTGATGCACCCATCGGGGAGGATACACTCAAGGGAGATCCCCAGAGCAGCGGGCTCTCTGTGCAGCCCCCACAGCACCAGCCCTACAACCTTCTCCTCTTGTTATTTCATACACACAAAGCAGAGTAATGCGTTAGGGCTGTCGGGCACAGAGGGGAAGGGAGCCAGCCACAAATGCTCATGGATGCTGCAGGGCCAGGCTGTACCCTCTGCCACCCCTACACCATGGCAGAGTTCACTTCTGTCACTGGTCACTGCTCTTGTCACAGCCTTAAAAAGTGCTTCGAGGTTTTTCTCTGTGAGGATTAGGTGGTGGTGACTAAACATTATTGTCCATTAAAATATTCCATAAAACTCTTTCCTTGCTTTCTTTTCCTCCCTGTTTAGCAATGGTGAGGATTGCTAAAAGCTTAATTAGAAGCGCAGCAGGTAGCAGCACCTATAGATAAGACTGCCTGATGGTTTCCCTTAAACTCCTATATTCAGTTGCTCCAAGTCTGTCTATACCATAACCATTTAGACTAACATTTTCCATACTTCATGTCTGCCTCAAGCTATTTGTGTTTATTCTCTTTTTTCTCTTCCTTTAAGAGGAAATTTTCAAGAAAAACACCTATTCCACTTTTCCTGAGACTGAGCAGAGAGAAAAAAAATGTAACATTTTCTATGCTGAAAAATTTATTCCAGCTTTTTTTTTGGTGAAGAAACTGTAGAACCTCAGTGGTTTTATGACGTGAACCTCGTGCTTGGTTTGGACCATTGTTTGCTTCCAGAACTTATCCATGAATACTACTGGCAAATCATGTCCCTCTAGCAGCAGGTTTTGCCAAATACAATATCCTTAAAAATTGTTTTCTGTAGTTCAGAGGAGTTACTGCATTCATTGAAGAGCCTTTTAGAAGCTTCATCCTGATAATGGAGCACGAAGGGCTGATGCAACTTTGATATTTCTGGGGTTTTGGAATCAAATTTATGGATTCTCATTCTTACGGATTTTTGTGTTTTCAGAAGACACAATCACTTGCAAAATTCAGCAGTCAGAACATTATAAATTTAAATTTGCCAACTGAACTTTATCTGCTTCCCTTGTACATGAACTGCTGTAATGACATGGGCTTGCACTATTTTTGTGTAGTATCTGTATACAGACTTGGCAAAAATACACAGGTTTTATCTTTTCACTATTTGCACATGCCATATTCCTCACTGTGTATATATTAGTAAGTAGTAAATGCAGTAGCTCTTACTGCAGATTTTTTGTGACTTAAAACAGGTAGTACCATTAGATGTTATCCACTGCCTTTGTTGTTTTTTTAAAGTACAGCCTATTATTTCTGCCTACTGTAAAGTTTATTCTGCAAAAGTAAATGCAATTTGTAGTACAAAGATAGAAATTAAGAGAACTGTTCCATATGTTTAAAGGAGAGATTATATGGTCTGTTTGTATAAATTATGCTATGGAAGAGACTTTTAATTAAAACCAGTAGCATTGCCTTTTTTGTTTCACGTGGAGTGATTATCCTTTCTACATTTTAGTCAGTGGTTATTTTGGATTTGAGTTGCGTTGAGGCTGAGAGTTTCTGCTTTAGCTACAATTATTTTGTTGTTGTGCACAAAAATCTTCTGTGGCTGTACATATTCCAACCTGTTCAGTTCCCCCCTGCTGCCCCCCAGAACGTTGAATCTCTCTCCCTCTTTGGTTGGTTCAGCTGGAAGAAACGCTAGTGGTTCTGGGAAAGCAGGAACAGGTTGGCAGTGGCTGGCCAGGAAGAGAAGCAGACAGAGGAGAGGCTTGCGTTCAGGGTGGGACCTGTGCTCCTGAAGATGATGCACATTATTTAAGAGCTAGAGTAAACAGTAGTTTTTTCCACAATGGAGAGTTAAAACACAGGCTATAAGATAGGCTGTGGTATTTGAAACCGAGGAGGTCGATTTAAGACAAAATGGATTAGGTTAACTATAGGGACTTCCCTAAACAGTCTTCTACTTAAATTTCCAGAAAAGTACTACTTCTAGTGATTTACTAGTGACATGCTTAGGGTTTCTCACTGTAGAAGCAATTGCTCTTTTAAGATAATTCAACATGATTTGTTCATGTTGATGTTCATTGTTCGTTTTCACCTAGGAGGGATTTGAGGAAGGGAATGAGGTAGATGCATATTCCAACTTGATTGCGAAGCCCAGCATAAGCAGGATAAGTAAATCTATTTTGACATATCCTGAGTCCCTGCACCTTTTGGAAGCTGTTAGTTCCTTGCCTTCAACGCCAAGAATGCCTCTGGCCCTTCAGTTCTGTATTCTCACCAGGAATGAGCTTTGATCTGCTTGCTTTTATCCCACAAATTTGGATCCAGCAGAAACACATGCCTAAAACTTCTCATTTTTTTTATCTCTGCCTTGGGTTTTATTGTGCCTTGGACCAACCTGCTAGAAACTTCTGATGTCTAAAATATCTCTCGACTGTTGTAGTGTGTAAGTTGCAGCCTGCTACCATTGTGTAGTGGTTTTACAGTATTTTATTTAGTATTAAATATATTCTATCTTTATTATTTTTCTTGTTTACTTTTGGTGATAGAGTATTTGTATACTGGATGCTCAGCAAGATATAAATCTCAGTAGTCTCAGTAGTTTCTTTTTTGTATAGATGAAGTCTCCTGACATTGAAATAGCTTAGAAAGAGATAAGTCCTTTGTTTAAAAAATGGGTTTGTATGTTTACGTATACAACCCAATGACAAAGATGCTTAAGTATGTGCATATATTGCATGCAATCCCTCTTACCTCTGTATTTCTCCATATAGCTGTTCTTTTACAGGTTTATGGCAAATTATTTGGCTGTTGAAATGATTTTAAATATTGCCTTTGATTGGATCATAGCAATTAATATTCTCTGGTAGATTAGTTACACTGTGCATTCAGTGCCAGTTCCCATTCTCTGTGAACCATAACCATGCTAGGTGCAGTTAACTGCTCAAGCCATATAGTCCCATAAAATCTCAATAAAATCTGAGAACTGTGGAGTATGGGTAATCTTGCTATAAATTGTAATAAAAATTACCCCTGTAGACTCTATATTCTGACCATTACGTTCATGGATACTGCTGCTTTGTACATAAAGTTTTATTAAATAAATCGACCAATTCTGCTGCCCCTACCAAGCACCAAGCTGTTTTGATCAAAAATCTGATAGGTGCACTCAGAGCATTTTTCCAATGCATAAAGCATTTATAATGAACTTTAAGTAAGAAGAAAAATGCCATATATGTGCTTCATATAGTATGAACCAGCTTAGGAGAAGGAAATCGTGAGTACCATCATTCACATGTGTTTGGTAGGTCTGTAAGGACATGATTTTGTTTCCTAGAACACATTAAATAAACCTAAGTACAACACAGTCTCTGAGGTCATAATTTTAAGTAGCTCCTGTACATCTGCGTCTGGAATTATTGCTTCCACCATTAAAAATGCATAGTGATGTCTGTTGCAGTCTTTTTTGACGCTCTCCTGCTGAGTAAGTCCGTGCTAGTGTCCTGTTCTTTAAAAAAATTTCTTAGAAGGGTGATACTCATTCATTTCAGACATCAAGCTATGGTGTGAGGCTGCACTTCCACAGTTGTAAAACCTATTTTCCAAGAGTAACCAAGAAGGATGGAGATGAGTTTTCCCCTCTGCTTGGTGTTTGATGCACCCAGATGCATTTATTATCAGAGACATTTGAGACACTTTCAGTTTAAGAAAGAGCAGAAGACTTGCTCTTGGCCAGCAGCTTTCTTCTTGCAATATCTCAGGTACTGAACTGTGCTGTATGCCAAAATTGAGGGTCCAGAGTTATGATTTAGACACTGCAGTAGTCATAACTGCAGTGTTTCTGATGCTAGCAGATTAATTGTGTATTGTGCTAAAGCATGAGTGCCATACAGTTTTCTTAGCCATATTTTCCATTTCCATCATTATAGGAGTTTGGCAGCAAATGCCAGTTTGTTACTTCAATCCTTCATGCTCTGAAGACACAGGGACACACGTGTAACAGCAGTACTAATGAGATTCTTGTAAAAGTTGATTTTGGCGTGTGGGTTAGTATTTGGTTTTCCATTCCTAATGGAAGTAAGTGCAAAGCAGCATTGCTTACAGCTGGAGATAATCTTTAACCTGTTGTATGCCAACATAGACTGAAAGCAACCAGAGAGTTTATTAGAAACAACAAACGTGACCCTTTCTGGCTTATTTGAGGCACTTCATGTTTCTGCTTCATCTAAACTTCCATCACAATAAAATTCTGTGTCTGTGTTCAGATGTCACCCATCACCCAGGCATGGATCAGAACTAGTAAGGCTGGAGGGGCCTCCTAACCATCCAGGCTGATGTCTCAGCTAGCACAGGTCTTGGTGTCACTGCCGTGCCGTGTAACCCTGCTTCTCACAGGCAAGTCCTAGTGGGGGAATGGCAGGACCAGTTGGGAATCCCATCGTGAACAATTGTTTCAATTAGCAGGTTGATAAGGCATCCTTCAGAGAAAGCAGGGTGGGGAGTTTAAAATGTGAAACAAAAACAAAGTCTGAATTTGGAAATCCTTTCAAAAGCAGGAACAGATTTTTAATTCTTTTAAGAGACTAACGATGATTCAGTTCTTATTGTGGTGTGGTGTGGTGTGTCAGCAGACCCACATGTGTGTAACTTTACAAAGTTATTAGATGAGAAGGTAAGTAAATGCAGAAGACCGAGGTTTTAAGCTGAAGTGAGACAGAAGCTTCAGTATTTCAGGATGCTGAAATTTTCTCTCTGCTTTCACACCAGCAAGCATCATCTCATAAAGAGTCATTTCGACATCAGTTAATTACTATTTGCCTTAGCTATAAATTGAGGCAAAACTCCTAATAGTTACTTAGTTCTCTCCTGCTCTTAAATATTTCATTCATCTTTAGCCCAAGGGGCTCATATTTGCCTGTAAATCAAAGATAGAATGTAGACATAAAATTATTTCTAGTGGGTGTTCATGAACCTAATGATGGGATGAGTTTTCATCCCTTTCACTCACAGGAAATTTGACTAGGGAAAATAAATCGGGTTGCAGTAACTGAGAACTGCCAGTGGTGACAGCAGTGTGGTGGTGTATGGCCCTTTTCATGCCACCTGCAGGCATCCAGATGCAGGGCTTCTGACAGTGCTTGGCTTTGTCTGACCAGATCAGAGCACTTGAAGTGTGTATCCCTGATTAATCACTGAAAAGAAGCAAAGATGTTAGGACATACTTGGCTGAAGCCGAAATATGACAGACAGGGGGAGAAAAATGTACCTACCATCTTAGTATCAGCAGCATACGTGTGAGAAGCAGGAGGAAGTGTGCTGGGCTGTTGTCAGCCAGGAGTGAGTTAAATCCACACTCCCTTCCTTCCCGAGAGTTTCCAGAATGTGGGCAGGAGCACCAGTTTAGAGAATGGAGAAGAAAAAAAAAGTAACCTGGTGGTGTGACTGTGTGCTCAGGTTATTCCCCTGGGGAGGTGGAGGTTTGATCCTGTTCCAAGGGGTTCATCTGCCCCTAGCAACCGACAAGCTGGATCCTTCCCAGAGGTTGTGCTTCCGTGACATGGCTAATCCTGTACCATGTCAAAACCAACACAGCTGTGTGCCAGAAAGCACAAATTCATGCAGTGCTCATTAAAAAGCTCCTATGCAAGTTTAAATCTTTTCCAGCATTGTAGAACAGGCCATTTTGTCCTCAGAAGCAGGATCGGGTATTTTCTGACCCCACAGCCAGAATAAATTTTAAAGCCCCAAACTGTTCAGTTTGACAGAAATAGAAACAAGCTTATATCTGATCCAGATCAAGCTTTTTCCTACTGGCAACTGGCAGCTGGCAGATACAATATTAATGATGATAGACTTAAGTTGTGTAGTATTTACTGGCTGGTATATGCCTTACGTGAGACCCATTTGCACATCTTCCCTTGAAACAAGTGTAGGAAGTGAATTTGCTCATAGTGCCCAGAAGGAAACTCCTTTTTGATACAGTTCGGCAAAGGAGCATTGAGAAGTGATTGCATTTATTTGTGTGCATCATGAGCAATTCTCTCTACTTTCTGTAGCAAAAAATGATCATTGTTTCTTGAGGCTAACAAGGATGGGAAGCAGCGTGGCTGCTTGCAGCGTTCAGGACTTGCAGACATACTTAACTCCCCTGGCTCACCAGTCTATTCAGCATGGAGAGCTAACAGCTTGCTTCTGTAGCTCCTGTGCACTCATTCGGTGGCACCTTTGTCCCATGAAAGCAGCAGTCTCTGACTGCTGTCTTTTTGCTTGCCTCGCCTTAACCTCATTCACACTTCACAAAACCACCAGATAGCTCTGTTGGACAAATCTTGCCTTTCAAGAGGCACAGCAAGGGTAAGAAAACCAGTTAAGGTTTCGGGCTTGAGCTTTATTAATTAATGTGTCTACCTTTGTTTGGGAGGGCTCGATTCAGTGACCCGGACAAGTCCCTTCTGGACCCGTGGTCCTGAGTTCAAGGAAAAGCTTGGTTGTTAGAGCAAGGTACAGCATGAAGGGATGTTAAAATGCACTGGCATGTTTTATGGGCTTTCCTCCACCTTGCTTACCAGTTGCATTGTTACTCACTTGTCCTCCACCTTTTTTATCTCATTTGCTAAACTATCTCTTGCCTGCATCTCTTCATCCTCTCCCATTTCACATTCATTAGGCCAGTAATTACTTCTAATTCAGTGCTTATGAGCTGAGGCTGGTATTTATAAACCTTGGTGCCAGGAGTTTGACAGTTGTTCTTAGATGTCCAAGAGAAAGTCAAAGCTGTTGACATAAGTAGGAGTCATGAACTCTTAATGTGTAACAGTCCTGTGCTGCAGTTTGCACACTGCAGAGAGTGGTGAGAAGGAGATATCTGTTAGGCTTTTGGCCAGTTGGTTGTTCACATGGCTCATTTCAGGGAGGAGAATAGCTTTAAAGGCTGTTTTCCCCTAGCAGCTGCAGCCATGCTGATGAGAAACTGGGGCAGTTTACACCAGCTGGCAGCAGCGAAGCTCAGCCTCCCGGTCAGTCACCTCAGCTCCCCAGTGCCTCGGCCACCCAAGTCTGCAAGCTGGAAGGAAGTGACAAATGAAGAGAGGGACAAAAAAGGATGTATATGTGGGCTGACATAAAAAGTAAGGGAATAATCCCTAGAACACTGATTTATTTACTTAAATTCTTTGGTTGGGTTTACTGCAAATATGTAACAGTACTTGAACTACCTGCCTTTCAATTTACCACTGATACATTTCCGTTCCTCACCTTTTGTCCTCTCCATACTTACGTGTGGCAGCACCTCATGATGTGCTCGAAGACTGATGTCTGATGGGGCAGACTGTACCTAGGGGGCTAAATTGTCCCTGGGTGCAAAAGTACAACCCTATTAGCAACTTCGTGTCTGTGCTAGAAGTGTACAGAGTAGGACTTACTCACTGAGCAGAAACAAGGAGAAGGTAATTGAGAGCTATCATCCTAGCACGTTCCTGTAGTAATCTAAAATCAATACCAAATGCCATAGGAGTCTCAATAATATCCTAAGAGCCAGCAATCTGCAGTGATAATGAAACAACGTGTCTTATAAAGAATGAAAGTACGTAAGGTTGTTCATATACATTTGTACCATCTCTTTTTATGTAGGTGTATTCACGCTTAAGTGATCAGAATTCACATGTAAGAACTGTATTACAGACTTGGTTATGTAACAACTTCCGTCATTTCGAGTTAGGTTTAGTTTCTGAGCTAGCTACTTAAAACCTCTGCTGTAGTACATGTCAGATTAAACCTCAGTTAACATACATAGTTTTTTGTTACAATTTTTAATTCTGTGCACAAATAACTAGCTTTCACAAATGCATCGCCTGTAGCACATTTAAATATTGGGCAGATGCAAGCATAACTTTTTGTAATGAGATTCACTTTAAGGGCAAAAAACCCCTTTTCTCAGAGGGTATAAGGCACTGGAACAGGTTGCCCAGAGAAGTTGTGGATGCCCCATCCCTGGAAGTGTTCAAGTGTTCAAGGTCAGGTTGGATGGGGCTCTGAGCAACTGGGTCTAGTGGATGGCATCCCTGCCCATGACAGGGGGGCTGGAACTAGATCATCTGTAAGGTCCCTACAAACCTAAGCCTTTCTACGATTCTATGAAAAAACTGCAGAATTAATGAAATACATAGTAATAACCTCATTCTTTTAAGAAGGAGCATTGGAGAGCAAGGCAGAAGTAGCACTTCTTTCCAAATAGTTTTCTGGGGCTAAATCAGCTGACTTGATGGTTCAGTTGCTTTTAAATAAAGTACTAGATTATCTCTAGTGCTCAGGTTGAGTTTACACATTGAATATCATGTGTAAGTTGTGATTTTAAGAAGCACAGTCAGAATGGTGCTAATTCTGCCTAAAACAATTAAATGTTTTGAACAGTTTCTAAGTTGTGTTTGTCTCATGTAGGTCATGGTTCACTGTCAACAGCCTTTGCTTTGATAAGAGAAAGGTGTTTACCATACATGAAGACATGATAAGCAGTCCAAATGTAGCCAGCATTACTGAGGCACCTAACCTGTGCCTGTAGAAGGCTGATAGAAGTAGTATTGTGCAACTGTAAATGCACTGTGGTTCCAGAAGGAGTTGTTCCATCAGCTTACTGAACATATTTAACAGTATTTTCCTTATCAAATTCTGTAACATAAAAACCACAGCTGAAGGTTAGTTTATAATCAGTGTTCTTTTACTCACAGGTGGTTTGCAGCTAAGACATAAATTAAAATTTAAGACCAACTTTCCTGGGATTCATAACTCATTTGTGGAGTGCTTTCTTCTCGAGAGCCCAGCTATTCATCAGTCCTACTGTCACGGTTGCACAGCTCCTGAAGTATCTGCAGCCCTCCCATTTTTCATTGTAACTCAGTCTCTTTTGTAGAGTCAGTAAACACAATAACATAAGAAAGATGGCATAATGGCAGATTTAACTACGACTTTTGGAGCTGCTCCCTAGCTGTGGGCCCACTGATCTGTTCATGGTCTCTAAAGGGAGCCTGTGGTAACTATTGTCCAGGTCTGTGGTTAGCCAGAGTTGAGTAGGAATGAATACCTTTCTCAAAAATCATGTTGCAAGACCCAGAAGAAGGTGTCCTGCCTCTGACACTGCAATACAGGAGAGCACAAGCTAACAAACTGCAACAGTTAGCTTTTTAAATAAATAACCATGAATTCCCCTATTTCACCAGAGCAGACAAAATAAACACGTTTTTACACAAATCTCTGCCTGTCTTTCCTATGCCTCCCTTTCGGGGTCAGACATCTCTCCACTTTTGCTCTCTTCTCCAGCTGCTTGAGATGTCTCTCAGCACTTACTAATCCTGTATGGTATTTCATGTGTAAGGAGAAATGTCTCTTTTTCCTCATCACCTCTGGAGTTTGTCTATGGGTCTGTCCCCTGACACAGGCAACCCCCAGTTCCTCTCAGCACTATCCCAAGTCACAGTTGTGCCCTGTATTTCCCCTCTATGCCCATCTCTTGGTTCCCTCCCTCTATCCTGCTAAGTTGTGCTTTCTTCCCCTTTGGAAGGCAGCAACCAGCATAAGAGGGAAGGCAGGTCACCTGCCTTTCTGTTCTCCTCTCCTTTCCTGTTTCTATTTGGCAGAAAACCTGACTCTGGTGGGTAGATCTTGGCTGTCTGCCAGGTGCACACCCAGCTGCTCTCATCCTCCTCCACAGAACAGGAGGGAAGATAAGGTGCAAGAGCTCAAGGGTCAAGATAAAGGGAGGGAGATCACTTACCAATTACCTTTACAGGCAAAAAGGCTTCAGCATGGGGAAAAGTAATTTATTGCTAATTAAAAGCAGATTAGCATGGTGAGAACCACCATCCCCAATCCCCTTTTCCAGGACTCAACTTTACTTCTTGATTCCAAGCTCTTCTCCCGCCCCCATCCCAGGGGGATGGGGACTGGGGGCTGTGGTTAGTCCATAATTGTTCCTCTCTGCTGCTCTTTCTGTTCCCTTGCTCCATTGTGGGTTCCCTGTAGATAGCAGTTCCCACCAGGATGGTCTCCTCCAGGGGCTGCCCCATTATGAAAACCCTCTCCCCTCCATCTCCTCGCACATTGCTGTCTGCAGAGCTGTTTCACATGATCCCAGAATTGTTAGTATTGGAAGGATCTTCTGGAGATCAACCAGTCCAACACCCCTGACAAGCCAGGGTCACCTAGAGCAGATTACGCAGGAACACATCCAGGTGGGTTTTGAATGTCTTCAGAGAGGGAGGCTCCACAGTCTCCGTGCGCAGCCTCTTCAGAGAGGGAGGCTCCACAGTCTCTGTGCGCAGCCTGTTCAGTGCTCGGCCACTCTCAGTGTAAAGTGTTTCTCACACTTCTTTCCCTCACTCCTCTCTTGGCCAGATGTTTTGCCTTTTCTTAAACCTGTTTTTCCTGAGACACCCCCACTGTCTGCAAGGCTCAGCTGTGCCCTGCAGTGGGTCGGCTGGAGCGAATGGATCCGTCTGTGTCCGGCACGGGGCAGTCCTGGCTGCTCCTCATAGAAGTCCCTGCAGCTGTCACTGCGCACTTGCTCCATTGCTCCACGCAGTATGAATACTGTAAGCTGTAGACAGGTAAAACAGTCCTGCAGTTCCTGATCTTCAGATGTTCATAAGACCTGAAACTAGGTGACTTTTCAAAAACATTTGTTAGCCCCCCTGACACTGGTTGCCTGAACGTTGGTTGCCTGTGTGAGGTTACACGTAGTGTGGAGTGAAGGATCCTTCAGAGGCTGAAAATGGTGTTGAATTGTGTCAGAAATCAGGATAACTGGGGTTTTAGTTGAGTGAAGTGACATGGATTCCATCCTGATACCTCACAATGAACACTCAGAATCAGAAATTGCTCCTGAAATTTTCCTATCAAATGTACTCTCAAGTGTTCTGTGTTGTACAAAGCAGTTGTAACCCTTTTCCTTTGCTTTCTGAAGTCAGGCAGCGTAAGTTATTTGAGGGTAAACTGGGTTCTTGTTGAATGTGGTATGTGCAGTTGTATTTCAGTACTGCTGAGTGCATTTGTGTAGCCTCTGTGAATTCACAGACCTGCATGCCCCCGGAAGTGGTCATATCCAGATGTGGCACCGCTGGGTGATTTTGCCCACCTATCTGTCAGCTGATTTGGGAAGCTCAGCACAAGCAGTGCTCTCCAGGCAGATGCGTTGTGCGCCCTGATGTTGTTCTGGGACAAGATTAATTTCAGCACGCTCATATTAATCCATTATATGTCTCTTTCCAGCACAAATGGACCCCCGAGGCCTATCTCCCAGACAAATTAAAAGTGACAGTGATGATGACGACCTGCCAAATGTGACCTTAGATAGCGTTAATGAAACTGGATCTACAGCGCTCTCCATAGCCAGAGCAGTACAAGAGTAAGTATCACATTCCCAGAGCAAGATGAGTGTTGCTGAGGCGTTCCCAGGCCGACGGAGGCACCAGTGCTGCAGGGGTGTCCTCCCGCCTGCGGGCAGCACACCTGCCAGCACCTCTTCCATGGAGCTCGGTTCTCTTGTGGAAGAGATGACTGTATCTCCCGTCTCTGTCATTCTCTTTTACTTTCTTTCTCTCTGCCCTCATTATTAGGTTGAGTTTCAAATTGAAATTGTTTCTTCCCCTTTATATACTTGGAAAACTTGTAGTGGTTTTATATCGTCTCCAAAGGGGGACCAGGTTAGATTACCACTCAAAAAACATGTATTTTTTTCTTGACTGAAAGCAGCATCAGGAAGTTGTTTCTAGTTGCTGTCAGATAGGAACTAGCAACTTTTCTCCTGAAGGACAGTGTCATTGGAAGGAAATTACTGAGGGGCTTTGAACAGTTTTTCCATTGCTGTTATTTTTTTGTGTATTTCTGCTAACTGGATGGACAAATAATTTCTTAATTTAGTGCCTGCGCTGCTTGTTTGAAAAAAAAAGAAACTGTTTATCATGAACATTAGCAATTCTGTAGATGCATAAGCTTGTTCAGTCACCGTAGCAGCTGGAAGGGAACCAACTGTGAGGTAAATAAGTATTAATATCCCCATTTTATAGGTGAGGAAAATGAGGTTATGCATAAAGGTCACCCTGCAGGTCTGAAGCAGAGCTGGAAATAGAACTAGAGCCTCCAGGCACTGAAGCCTGTGCTAGACCCACGAAACATGCTACTTTATCTGAGAGGTTCAAAATATGGGCATTGTGGACATTATTAAATAAGAATAGGTATAATAAAGGCCATTAGATATTGCTATTGTATAAATTATTACAGATGGATTTTAAACATCTTAATATGGTATCTAAAAACATTTTGCTTTGTTTTCCTGGACATCAACAGCTAAAAGAGCTGATGTTTCTAAGCCATGTTTCGGAAAGGACTGCTTTGTGGTTTTTTTGGGGTTTTTTTTCTTTTTTTTGCGTTTTCACCAGACGTGTACTACTACCTCATCTTCCAGCCAAGCAGTGTAACTGTGAACCTCAAACCAATATTCTCCTTAAGCAGAGAGAGAAGTCTTTCTGGGCAAGGCAAGGCAGGATGTTGGTTCTGTGATTAGCAGGCTCCCTTTCTAACAGTGATAAAGGAGGGGAAGGTTTCTTCACCAGTGAGGCTGTTGCTTGATAGACAGGTCTCATATGTATTTTTAATTTTCTAGTCCCAGCACCAGGCCCTGAAGTGCTAAGTATTTTTTTCTCAATAGCACACATAGTAAGCCAGAAAAGTAAAAGAACACATCATGATTTTGCAGTAAATGATTTTGCACTGTCTAATTACTGAAAAAAGGAAGTATGGAGCACTAGCAAATAATTCTAATATATGACTGGCAGGCAGATACTGCTCTCTGTGATGGATATTGCTTGAACACGTAGAGAATTGGTCAAACCATGGGAAGCTTTTTTACCTTTTGTACGATGCATTCCACAGTTTGTGAAAGTAAATATGTTGAGTATTACTTGGCTGACTCTGGAGCTTAAGAATTAAATTAAGAAATTTAATAATATAAAATCAACTCGTTCTTGTTACAGGTTTTATTTAAACAGTAATCTGTTAGTTTATTTCAAAAGCCCCATTAGGAAAATCTAATTTAACTGTGATCTGCAATTTGTCATCTTTACTTCATTCTTGGTCACGGACACCACACATACAGCTGCTGAGTTGAAAAGGAATGTTGGCACTTCATGCCAAGTTCACTCAATCTATTTCTTACTTGGTCTGCAATATTGTGCCCCACAGGCATCTAATTTTGGTTTTGATTTTAGGCATCTAATATGTACCTTAATATTAGATGTTCAGCGAAGGAGTCCACTGAAAAAGAAGCTCTCATTCTACATACCCTTGTTGCAGAGAGGAAAGTGCCTCTGAAACCTTCCAAAGGGAGATCCTGTGTGCTCAATTTCAGCATCTAAACTTAGCAGACAGGAATTTCCTCTGAGGACATGGAAAGGCACCTACTGTTCTGTTGAATAGCTGGGCAGCAGAGGGTCATGCATAGAAAGACTGCTTCAGCCATCAGTAAAACGTAGGTCAAAGCTAAGTGCCTGAGAGAGGCAGGCTGGCCCTCGAGGCTGGACGACTGTCCCACAGAGTGTGTTCTTTTCTAAGTGAGCTTGCAAGCTCCTTCTGGTGAATAGTTGCCCAAAAAAATAACTTCCTGCAAAGAGCGGCTAGGAAGTACACCACAGTACTTCCAAAGTGATGGCAGCATCCTTTTCTTCAGTACCAATTGGCGTTGTACGGTCTTGTCTTTGTTAAACACAATACCAGTTTGTAGATGCTTGGTAGCAGGTGCAAGACAACAGCTGACCTTTTCCTGCTTGTTTTTCAGACATGTTTTAAATTATTCTGCATAAGGATTATGAATATATGTGTATATGTATGTATATGTATTTCCCTAGTGCCACCTATTCTCTAAGAGCAGTAAGGGGTTTCAGTCTCTGGGGATTTCAGTATCTGGTGGTGGGCATTTGCTTTGGGTTGATCCTGTACAGCCTCTCACACGGTGTGTGGGGCTCTGAGGGACTGCTTCCCTGCCTTGCCTTTCTTTGCCTCTGTCTTTTCCCTGTGTGCTGTCTGTGGGGCTCAGGACTCATCTTGCCTGCGTGGGTATCTTCATCCAAGCCAGTTACCTCACTCCCTGCATACGGGCCGGGTAGCGCTTGGCACCTTCAGGCTGCAATCCTTCTGCCCTATTGGAGCTGTCTAATTTAGGGACAGAGAGAGAGAAGCTCCAGCCTGAGAGCTCCTGTTCCTCTCTGTCGCCTGCGGGCGGTGCAGACAGCTGCCTGGGACACGCGTCAGCGCTGCAGATGCCTGGTGCGAGGTGAGGCTACGGCAACCCACAGCGCCTGACTGGGGAGCCACTGTGCCTGAAGCTGGGAGGGACAGGATCATACGGAATGCTCCCGCATCTTCCCTTGCTTCTCAGTCTGCCAGGTTTTAACCACAACGAAATCAGCTCAGCAGTTTTTGGGGAGAAACTGTTGTTTTAATACAGCCAATTTTAAGCTTTTTTTTTTGGAAATGACACTCACATAGCTGGGTCACGGGACAATTTGGAATGCCCATTTGAAAGCTTTGTTTTTCATGTTCTCTTAAACTGGATGGCATCCACCTGTGTTGCTGCTTTGTTTCACGTCCATTGTAGTCTTACAGGAACAAAATTCTTAGGAATAAAAATTGTGACAGTGAAACACTAAGAGCCACGTGTTTGGCATTAGTTCTTATTTACACAAACAGAATGTAATGTGCTTGCATATTTGTAAAGTGATCAAGTATGACTATTTTTTCTCAGGGAAATTGCCTTCTTGCTGCAAGCTTTATGTTGGCTGAGGTTCCAGACTTCTTTCTCAGTAGTGCTTTCATACTGAGTTCATAGTCCTCCTTCAGTTCAACAAACCCAATCAATAATGTAAAGTTATAAGTAAATAAAGTCATTATTTCAAGCAGGGTACTTTGGTGAAATTTCTTCCTGTGACAGTGCTGCTTTATGGAAGTTGCTGTGCCTTACAAAATATGGACTAAGAATAATTTATTAATCTCAGATAATACGCGCTGCTTGATAATAAATATTGCAGCATTATGTAGATTTCAGTGGGCTTTGCATTGTAAGCAGCATTTCATCCTTTTTGTGGCGTGTTTTACAAACTCATTTTGACATGTAGCATATAACAAAGAGTAGATTTGCCTCTATATGCCTGACACCACTGATGCTTATTACACAGCAAGAATAGCATCATATATTCAGAGCCAAATCTCACATACACTCCAGAAGTCTTTATGAAGCCAAGGGAGGAGAAGGCATTAGTCAACCCCTAGAAGACCAGTAGAACTTTCTTAGGGTCCCTCACGATGCAGCATGCTGTTCTCTCAGCCTGGCAGTCTTTCCATCCCTAGGCTGAATGGATGCAGCAGGCCTCAGGAGGCATCCCCATGGTACACAGTAATGCAAACCCTGAACACAGCATTCATCTCCTTATTTCCTGCACAGTTGTGTGGTAAAATACATTATTTTACAGCATACAGCTCTCCCTCCCGGAATATGCATAACTTACGATCTCCTACTTGCAGAGGCTGACAGCAGAAGCAGGAGAGGCAGAGGGTGATTTTTAGCATAAACTTTTGACCAGTATGTTGGTAAAAATCCAAAGATGCAGAAATTCCTCTTTCTCTCTAGCCTTTTTTCTCCTTAAGTGTTGTAGGTGGAGGAAACTCCTTTGATGGAACCATTTTTTCTTTCAAATGTCAAGGAAAAGAGGAACTCTGCATATAAACTGATGATGCTTCACATAGCGTATTGTTTTTCTGGAGTAAGGGAGAGACAAAAATTTCAGAGAGGAAATCCTGTCGTACTTGTGATTATAGCTGCAGTTAATTCATAGAGATAGGATTTGTCATTTGTATGTGACTGTTCTGACCTTTAACATGAACTCCTCTTTGCACTGAGCTGGGTGCCCTGGCGTGCTTGGATGAAAATGAGATTAGGGACCCTACCTCTGTTCTCTTTGGCTACTTTATGTGATTGATACATTGATGCTAACGTGATCATCTTTATTTTTAAATTTTCTGGCATCTATTACTGCAATACAATAGGAGTTAGTTTTGGATACTGCACTAGCAAAAAAGAAATTCCTCAACAGACAGACAGCACGGCCTCCGTACCAATGTACTCTCTTAAATTAGTACATGCTTTTCAAGTCTAATATTTTTTTTCGTAGATCTCTTTTCTTCTTTCCTCTTCTTCAGTGTAAATCAACTTCTGTGGTTTATTTTTGCTTCTTTTGAAGTTTGTACCTTTATTTCCATCAACCATTCATTTTCCATGCTGTTATGGTTTGTTTTCCTGCTTCAGTTGCAATCATTACTACTATTGTGCTATTCATTATAGGGAACTTTCACCTCATTTTTTTCTTCCGCTTGCAGACAAAATACTTTGTCCCAAGTCTCCAAGAAACATAAGCGAGGGTGTTTCGGCAGTGCTTGTGTGAACTTTGCTTCCCTCTTCTCTGGTACATCTGCCCTCTGTGAACAAATGCTCATTTTAAAACTGGCACACAACTGAATGGTGATTTTACAGATGGAGAATTGGCTAGTGCGCATCCAGAGTTCCTCAATAAAGGATTTTTTTTTTTCCACTGGAGAATGATAATTGGTTTAAAGTGACATTGTGGGAATATATCCATTTCGATTTCACTTGTCTCATGAAGAATACCCAAGTCTGGGATGCATTTTTCCATTGCAGCAAGACTTTAGAGCAGAAGGTTGCGTAGTTGCTGCAATTGGAGGGAAATTGGACCACACACTCAGAAAGAACTGTCTGTGGGCCTCTGACCTCTCCACAGGCTGTAACATGGTGAGGCTTCTCCTTGGCCTCCTCCAGAGTTGTTTTACAAACTGAACTGATCTGCTGAACCTTGAGAGGCATTTATGCAGATATGTAAACGAAAGACAGTGGTGACATAGGGTCCTGCAAGGCATCTGTATTATGGTTGGTGCCCCCGCTGTGTCATTATTTCAGGGATATTTCTGTTCTAGTTTTGTTTTATTTTCTGTCAGCAATCTCAAATAAGTATCTTGTGGCAGAAAAGAAGAGGTTTCTGCAGTGAAAGTGTTGCTGGGTTGGACATTGGCTGCTGACCCAAGGGCACCGCTGAGCTGGCAGAGTGTTCTGCATCTCAGCTACCTGAGGCAACCTCTGGGCAGTGCTGGACTGTCCAGTTTGGACATAACCTTGCAGCAAAGTTCATCTCTCACAATGCAATCTGTCTGAAAGTTAGGCTCAAGTATTTTGTATTTCTTCAGTAGGTCCAGTCATCTTACCAGTTATGATCATCTACCTTTAAAAAGGTATCTGTCTTCCCCAGCAGCTGTAAAGAAACCTGGACAGCTGGGTTAGGGAGAGTGATAAAACTTTACATTGCTGAAGTTATGTATGAGGAAACCCCCACTATGTTATTTTCTAAGGCCATGCTGGAAGTCTGTGACTTGAGAAGGAGCTGAACTAGTACATCTAAATTTGACCTGCCACAACTACTACAGGTGTGATTTCTCCTACCTACGTGCACTCCCTACATGCAGTTCAGACAGCGTGTTGAAGAACTACTGACTTCTTCTGCAGTGTGTTTATATGGCACTTTATAAAGTTCTTTCTAGCAAAGTCTGAATTCCCAGAAATATCTGTTTGTATATAAAAATGAATTGGCCTAAAGCCCTTACTAAGGACTTCAAGAGATTGAAAGACCTATATGCCTTTGGGAATAGCTCTTTAGGCACTAAGTATGAACCTGGGGTTTCAATAATCCAATAAACCCATATTATTCTAAAAAGGTTATTTTTTTGAATATGCGATGTTTGACAAAAGAGAAGTTCAATAACTTGACAGTAGGGTGGTAAAATCAAAGGATGCCATCCTGTGCATGCACTAGGATTTTTAGTGTGAAAATTTTCTGCTATATGTCCCAAGGCCTTTTGTCAGGATAACAAGATTTCCCATCAGCGAATGATCATTACAAACAAGGGCTAAGTGAATGGCAACTGTAAATCAAAAACAGCTTCTACAGAGAGATTAACATCATTTCCTGCTTTGAAGGGGCTGTATTGCATAAATGGAAGTGTATCAGGAGATAGGGGTGTTGTCAAATTGTTCTCTGAAGAAAGCTAATTTGAAAATAAGAGTGCTTTTAGCTTGGTCTACACAAAATCATATCTTTCTGTCGCCTTTGTAAGAATAAGTTACCATGACAGTTGAGTAGGTTATTCTAGAGCTTTTACCACATCCTTGCTAGAAGTAATATTTGCCTTTTGAGAGAAAAATTTAAGTTAATTGCATAATAAGCTTGAAGAACTAAGGAGTCCTGGTTCTGTTAAAATCCTGTTTCTGTTTGCCATTAACTTTGTTTGGTCTAATGATTAGTCCTGAAACTAACAGAAGTCTGGATGCTAAAAAAAAGAAAAGTAACTCAACACTTAGGCTCTTTGGGGAATGATTATCTTGCAGTGAAAGAGTTACTTGTAACATATATTGGTTCACTGATGCCTACTGTATATCTCTTTCACTTCCTTTATCTGGGACACAGAAACTTTGAAAGATCTTGTTTCTCGGCTTCAGTTTATTGTCTGTATTGAATTCACATATAAATGTCTTCTTAAACATAAGTTAAATTTGTTAATTAATTTAAAGTTTAGTCTGAGAAGTGCCAGTCATTTCAAGGTGGTTGTCAAACTTTGTCATTACTGGAATTTTACTTTTCTAAACATGTTTACACAAACGTGCTTTGGAATAAAATGCCATGAAACAATAGCATATGATTATCATCCATATAGCATTTTTTATCTTCGGAGTGCTTTGCAAGCATTAACTAATTAAATTGTACAGGTCCCCTGTGTGTTCAAATATTATAATTATCCACAGGTTAGTGACTTGCTCAAGGCCATGCAGCAAAGCAGAGAATGAGCTGGGATCAGGTACATCTGCCTCTTACTCCCATGCTTAATCCACTAAAATGTGTTGCTCCAGAAGGAAGCTTGAGTCATTAGTTGTTAGATATGTGAAATGCATTTTATGAATACTGAGGCAGGCATTCTGTAATTGCTTGAAGATCATGACACCGAAGAATGAATTATAAATAACATTATGAATTACTGCTATGCAGTTAGCAGTTTGTACACCTGTTTGGCATCTCTTTCCCCACTGATTCGTTTTTCAGATTTTTATGTTTTCTCTTTCTAAATCAGCACAGAAAGCAAGGGCAGAGCTGTGTACCTTAAGAAATTTAGAGCTATAGAAAATACTCATAGGTGTGGATTGAATAGCAGAACACTGCCAGGAAAAGCCACAGTAAAACTACCTTAGTGAACTGCTACTTTGACTTGCTGATAAGAAAAAGAAAGAGCATTGTCCTCTGCTGTCACTTGAGCCAAAATTACTTCTTGTTTCATTATCTAGATTAGATAGGTTTTTATCTTTCCTCTTCCATAAAGCAGTTCCTGTGATTTTGTGACAGACATACATGCAGGACGATTAAATCTTAACAGCAGTGCTTACACTGATATATGGAAATATTGTCCTGAGTGTTTAGGTCAATGCATGCAAAGACACAGAAGTTGTGTAGGTCACGGGTATGCAAACTGCATGTAAAGGAGGGAACTATTAAGAGGGGAACACTGTTTGGCAAGGCATAATTGAATGAGCATGTAAATATGGGGATTAAAAAATATATATAACCTACTTTCTTTTCCTGCCATTTTCCTTTCTCCTGCATAATGGGAAGAGATTGTGGTAGATTTTCCCATCTATTAGTTCAAGCCTCTTTGACTAGTAGTGATTTCACCACAACCTCATTTCTCACAGCAAGTTCTTTTTAGGCTGGAGATAAGAGGAGTGAATGGAAGTTCTTGGATGGTGGCTATGAAGAGAGTTTTTTTGTGTTGAGCCTGTGTGCCGAGGAGGTGTCACTGTCCATATGTATGTGACTTAGAACATGAATGTTACTGTTGTGAATACATCACAGAAAGGATGCTTGCAGCTTACAGCCACCACACATATGAAATTACTCTGGTCAAAATAAAGGAATTGAAGGCTGAAACAGGGAGCAAAGCAGCACAATGGCTGATATTATAGCATCTAATCCTGAAGTAAGGACAGTCACAGGTTTCAGAGTCAAACTCTGCACCTCCATCATTAGAGCAGTGACAAAAGAT
Organism: Callaeas wilsoni; assembly: GCA_013398955.1. Lineage (NCBI taxonomy): Eukaryota > Metazoa > Chordata > Aves > Passeriformes > Callaeidae > Callaeas > Callaeas wilsoni. The sequence goes on along the minus strand of VWPU01014207.1, from coordinate 279,624 downwards.
GTGTCAAGCATGAGGTTCTGGGTCATATTTTTCTTTATTTATCCTTGTGAGATATACTGAGTTGCCACAGGATAAAGTAGTGCAAGGAAATACAAAAGCTGAGACGGGCAGAAAATTAGGAAGAGACCAGGGTGGATCATAGGATGCAGCAACAGCCAGAGCTCTCTTGTCTAGCCTGTGTTGCTAGCTCAGGGGGGCATGGAGGAGGCTGGCAGGCACTGAGGCCAGAGACTGCCCTAGAAAGTGCTCACCCTAAGGCCTGTATACAGTATCTGCTGCTGGCTCAAAAGCCCAGCTTTGCAAACAGAGCCTGAAAAATAAATTAACCTGGGAATGACCAGAAGCTGACATCAGGCAGTAAAAGAAATACTTGGTTTATGTACTCATTAAAAGTCAGCAGTCCCAGTCTTGTCAAAATCTGTCCCTCAGTTATTTGCATGAAAAGTACAATATTTAGCATAGTGCTGGGATAATGCACAATAAATTAGGGACAAACAGTGCTGTCAGATAGACGTGTAAGTCACCATGGTGTTTCTCTTAAGAACTGATGACCACTGCTGTTTCTGTAATCAGTTGCTTGTCAGGGCCAAAGAGTCAAACCATTTATAAATAAGTTCACAGGAGGAACTGGAATAATGACCAAAATCTCAGTCATAAAAGTTTCAAAAGCACAGTAACAGGGTAATGTTGTATAATAAATTGTTTGCTGAAAATTATTTACCAAGCTGAACAGGTTGATTCCTTTTGCACTCAATTTTTCCACTTCAGAACTGCCTGCTCTCTGTATCACCACATAATTTCTGCGATCTTTTGCCGTTCCTAAAGCATAGTCAGAATAATAGAATGTGGTTTTCCTTTTGCTTGTGAGGAACTACAAGTACATGCAATTCTATAACAGGTAATCCTTGTCAATATACTGCACGACATAGAGGTTGCATTGTCCCCAAATGCTTGTGACACACATGAAGTACTGCAGGTACCCAGAAACAAGATGAGCCACAACAGCACAGGCACTTGAGACAAGATGCAGATTTTCTGCTTTGGGGCAGGTCTGGTGGAGGTGTTGTGAGGTTCTGAAGCAGGTGATTGGCTCCAGCAGTGTGGCAGAGCACCTGCACAAGGCATTAACACTCCCACAGTATTGCCAACAAAGAGTTAAAGACTTGGAAGTTCAATGGGCAGAGCAGTCAGCTTCCTAGAGCTGTCTCCACTTACATCCTGGGTGGGTACTTGGCTGTGAATTGTCTCTGCTCTGTTTGGAGCTTGGGCTTCTGAACTGTAGTAGTTCATTAAAATAGTTTGGAAGAAAAAGAACAGCTCACATTCCCAGCTTTCCGTTGTGGAAATGAAGAGATCAAGTTCTGAGCTTACTTATTTCTGCCTATTGTAACAGCCAGATCATGCTGTCGTCTTCCCATTGGCCATCTCTCTATGTAAAAATATGACAGCCAGCCGTGGTGCAGCCATTCACCTATGGCGTAAAAGCCTGGTGGTTAGAGCACTAGCTCAGGAAGCCAGATACCTACATTTGTAAGCAAAAGATAGCCAGGAGTCGTTCTTTTCTTCCTCTTTTTTCTGCACTTGCATTTTGGATTAGGAAGTGACTGTTAAAGATCCTTTTTATGCTGATTACATGGTCTGAGGTGTGTTTTAGCCATTTTCATAGCACAGATAAGCTCCAGAGGCAAGGGTTACGTATTTCTCTCCATGGTTTCTGGGCTGGAGAAGAGGCTGGGTGGGAGGCCACAGCCATTTGGCTTTCACGCCAAACAGAGAGGAGCATAGTAAGTTTTAGGTGTCAGTGAGGTTGGTTGGATGATGCCTGAGTGTCTTTTGCTTCAGTGCCTGGATACTGTAGGTTCTAAACAGAGTTTTAGTTGTCTGCTAATTTCCCACTATCAGAAATTCAGCGTGCAAATACTTAACCTCAACAACTGTATTTTGGTCTGCCCTATTGCTTAGTTCTTAAAAAGGAAACTTGATGAAAAGGAGTGTCCAAAATTTAGAGTTGCGACTTCTGGGTAGTGTATTGCTGTTTATATGACCTTTGGGAATAAATGATTTTCCAATAAGACACAGAGATCATTGCAAATTAATTGACGTGGAAGAGAACCACTGCTGTTAATGGTTTCCAGTAACCATTTTTCCAGTGAATATTACTTTCAGCTGAGGGCTGATTGGGCAGGGGAGATTTTGTCACGATGCTCTTTGATTAGGTACTGACACAGTTGTAAAATAAAATCTGTACCTATTTGATACCTGATATATATTTCTGAGAAGGAAAAGGCTCTACATGGAGAGTGGAAAAACAGTGTGGAAAAAACCAAAACAGTGTCAGGCAGGGATAGAGCTAATTACTTAGACTTCAAAAATTCTTCACATCATTTTGTTATCTGCATAGAGTATTTCCATCATTATCAGAAATTTAGCATCTAACAAATGGCAAAAACAGTAAAGAAAGCCAGTATTTACTGTACACTTGAAGCAAGGAAATGTGACAGGTTCAAAGTATGCAGAGCAATATTTTAAGAGAAAGTAGATTATTTGTAGATTTCCAAGGGCTGGTGGAAAATGCATATATTTAAATCAAGCAAAGTTGTTCTGAAAATTTCCTTTTCACTTTCAACAATTCCTATGCCAACCTAGACATTTTAATTGAGTATTGTAAAACATCCAAAACATTTTCAGTGCAAATACATTCAACTGCTAGTGTGTTAGAACTTTTTTATCTTTCATATTGTTATTCCAATATTTTTGCCAGTTTCTTGGGCATTGGCCTCAGACTACTTTCACAGTATACTTGAGGTCTCAGCCCCAGAGAGAGGGACTAAAGGGGCTTATTAATGTTCTTGGCTTTCTACGGGTTTTTCTTTTTTTCCCCCTTACTTGGTGGAACTTTTTCCAAAAACCCTCTGTATGATGCTTCTTATTTAAGCACATGCAGTAGATCATAATTGGTCAGTGAAAAGGAACATTTAATGTAGTCCAAATCTCAGCCAGCATAGGAGTTTATACAGCTATGGCACTGTATATTTGTGTTGTTCATTATTCAAAATAGTATTTTAGAGGATTGTCTATTTTCCCTGGAGTCCTAGTTCTAAGTAAAAATCTTAAAGCCTAAGTTTCTCAGTGTTGTGTTGGGAATAATATTACTGATGCAGCAGAATTCTGGGAGCAGACGTTCACTCCAGCCACTATTTCCACTTCATGCAATGTCTGCCTGCTGGGAATTCTCATTAGAGTTTACCTCTTTGTCGCTGATTATTTTTTAATAAGAAAATATGATCCATCATGATCCAGAATTACTACTGAGTGACATGTGGACCCTTAAGCCTTGACTTTGCTCCCATGAAAATTAATCACAGAGCTCCTGATGGCTTACTTATCATTAGCTGGGACATCTACAGAGCAAATTTAGTCTGAGAAGAGTTTTGAGGGAAAATCCTAAAGTGCCTTCCACTCTGAGGCTATGTGCCTTACTTTGCAGTAAGTGTTCCTCAAGCTTGTCTAAGTCCCCTTCGATTATTTGGGGTAACTTAAAATTCCTAATTGTCTGTGTTCAATTTCCAGAGAGAGCATGTGGGGCTGTGCCAGGTCAGCTGTTAACCCTTTTCGTTTTTTCAACTCCAGGTATGAAGCATTTTATTGTGTATTATATAATGTTCTGTTTTATTGATGAAGTCTAGTAGCAGTGCTTTTCAGGTTTCTTTCCCTCTTTATGTCATGACTGGGGGATATGTGGGGCTAGGCAAGATCTGAAGTTGAGTTTTACAATTGCTTTGTATATTTTGGGGCTCAGAGGGTGGTGGGAAAGCTGCAAATTTTTTTTGTTTTTTACAAATCCCAATGTTTAAAATATGAGAATAGAAAATATCTGGTCTGATGTTTAATAATGTAGTTTAAAATGTTCAAAATAGTCTACTGAAATTGAGTGACAGAGTTAATGTGGATCGATGTAGCTCATGTTATAATGGGTCATTGCCAGTTACCATGAGGCAAAGCTGCAAGGTGTAGGAAGAGCTCTTTGCAAACATCTCCTTGCTTTTATTTCAAGGAGGGCAAAATTTTAAGACCTTACTATGTAACGTGACTAGTAGATGCCCTGCTTTCGGGTGCAGGGTTTATATGCCAATCCAGGGGGTGACTGGGAGGCTTCAGCAGGCGTTGTGATGCCATAAGGGCCCTCAGGTTCACCTCACTTGCCCGGGTAGAGATGATGTCAAATGACGGAACGATGTGCCGAAGCTGGTAGGGTTCCTGGTTTTGTGGGATTCATTGCTGTTGCTTTAGTGGATTTTAAAATATTGTGCGGTGAAATGTCCACTCTCAGTGTGCTTGCTTGCTTGCCTGTCCTCCTCCCTTCTTTTGTTTGTTTCGTGGGCCCCTCAGAAGATTCCTTTGGAGTCGTGTTTATTATGGGACAAGTGTTAACCCATCAACTCACTGCTTTATCTGCTGTTAGTGACCTGTCTCTGGAGTACAGAAGAAAAAACAACTTTGCACTTTCAATATAAGCAAATATGTTGCAGAATAAATCAAATTCTTCACATTTATGAGTACAGCTAAGCTTCGTAATAAAATTAGGAAGAAGGCATGTTTAAAAGCAATTACACTTTCAAATTGCTAATGAGTAGTCAAATACCGAAGCCATTCCTCGAGACTACTCCTATCTCCAATTTGCAGTTAATTACATTACAACTTGTATATTTATATTAAAAACTTGCAGGATCTTATTGCTCAAACATTTTCAAAGTAGCAGCAAGAGCAGTTTCTCTGTTAGAGCTAATAAAAATCTTTTAAGGTTTCCTTGGCTATGAAATTGAAGCGATACATTTATTTTTTAAAATCCTTAGAATTTTCTTTGATCTGATTATATTATCAGTGCAACCTCAGAAATTGTTCTGAAGAGTCTAGTAGTCTCTCAAAATGTTACATTTCTAAAATATATGCATATTTCAAATGTAATTTTTAATGCAGGCTTCTTTAGCTTGCATTAAATTAGTTATAATATTCTATTTATTGGCTTCTATTCTGCAGGAAGCCTTTTCAAGAAGGAAGCTTATGTTGTTAATTTTTTGCTCTTTTTAAAGGTTTGTCAGTATTTTGCTTAAAAAATCACTCATGAATTTACATGGTATTTACATACCATAGTAATAGTAGATCCTACTAATGAGGCCCCTTGAAAAACATGCATGGTTAGATGTAGATGAAGATGGCATAAGTCATCTCATGAAGCAATTCTAAACTGCAGAAAGTTAGTGTGCTGACTGGAGTGAGCTGAGACTGAAAGGTAATATTTGGCAAGGAAAATAGGTTCTAATAAAAACAGAAATTTGGAAGAGAGCTGTAAAGTTTTTATATCTTACCAAATTGATGAAGAAGTCGCATCTGTCAAACCTCATTTGGGCGACGTGGACCTGGCTGTAGATTGAAAGGTGGAAATGAGATCAGTGAGATTAACATTAAAGTCAGCACATTATTTGAAAGTATGAATTCTTATGGTGCACTTAAAACTGCTGACAATGCTAGGAGTCTTCCTCACAGCTGGTCCTGCTTCTTGGGGTATGTCACTCTTGGAGTTTGGGAACAGTAACTGCCTGTCGGAAGTGAATTCTGCTGCAATTAAATGCAGCTATACGAGTGGGTGTATTTCATTTGAATTAAATTTCATGCCTACCCAGGTTTGGGTATTTTTCAACTTTGTATAACTAAACTTACCTTTTTCCACTAAATTCCAAGGAAGTTATCCTTCCATAAAATTACACTCAAAATTATGGTATTCCCATTAGGAAAGTACAGAAACATTCTTTTGATACTTCAGTTTCTTTGTGATGACTGAGGAACAGAGTAGATCGCAAAGTCTTGAAGAAACTTTGTTTCGTAGATTTTTTTTCCTATTTTTTCTTATTGGGTTAATGAAATCAACTAAAAGTTGCAAGTTTTACTCAAAATCGATTCCACACAAATCTGCATCTGCTGACCTCTGGCCAAGGGCTGGGGCGGTAGCTTCCGTTCATGCACATCTAACTGTTCCTTTCCTCTAAAATGTGGAGCATTTGTCTGTACTGCCTCCTCTGATCCACCGGGGACAAAGTGATGTGTGTGAGTTTCATGTGTTGGGGGGACAATGTGCCTCTTCATCTTTGATGTCTTGCAGAGGGTACTGCTTTTACTCTTGTATAATCTCCCCCGATCTTCTTTTTAACACCTCATCCACAGGCTCAGCCAGATGGGAGATGTTTGGCAGCTGGAGGACCCAGATGCTGAGTTCTGGAATACAGCTTTCCTGCATTGGCACGTGGGTTCATGGCTGGCTTCTTGGCTTGCACCTCTGCTAACGTCTTTGCTACTGTCTAGCTGGCAGCTGTGGCACTGCCTCTGGGGCTGTGTTCAGGTCAAGCTGCTTTGGAGTTTGATGGCTTTCCTGATCTGAATTACTCTGCTGGACACCATTTTCACCTTAGTTCGCTTTGACTCTCCACTATTCAAAGACAAACGTTTGCTGTGTTCTGTTGTATTCCTGTCATCTGTAAGACTAATTTGAAGCAGTCATTCTCATTTGTCACCAGTTCAGAAAGAAAATAAGCACTGCAGTGTGGAGTGCACTGCTTTACTTGTTAGCATTCCCATTAGTTAGTAAGAATGTTAGGGCCCAAGTCTGTACTTGAAATTAATCTCCAGGACCAAATTGTTAACCAAAGAGCACATGCTTTAAAAGATATATTTCTTATGTCTAAACTTTGATCGTTTTCAGCTGAAAACGAATCTAGCATCTGTCAAACAGAAAAAAACCCCACACATCTGCAGAGGTAATCTGGATCATTTTTAAAGAACAGGATAGAGAATAATGATGATGATGATAGTAAATAGGAAGTTACTGGTAATAATTAAGAGCACTACCAGCAGAAAATGCTTGATCTTCTCTTTGCCTGATTTGGAATGTCCTCATTCCACATTTTAGTTTTACCTCAGGTTTTTTATTGGGCTTTTTTTGCTAGTTTGTTGTGGGGTTTTTTTTCCATAAATGAGGTAATGAAAAATTAACGCATCTAGGATAGCCAAAGCATTTGAAGCAATTCCCTAATCTACATATTTTCCTTCATGCAGCTCAGTCATAAACATTACTTTCAGTGGGAAAAACTGTGAAATCAGAAGGTCACTTACACTCTGCATACTTACAGTAGGGTTCAGATTAGTCATACCTACTATGAAATTTTCATTCCCTCTCTCATCTAGAGTGGGACCTGTGTTGTGCTACGCTAGAGGCACTGGTATGTCTGTTACACTCTCAGAAAACTTTCTTAATGCTTGAGCGAGTAGCACTTGTGCTTCACTGTGAAATGAAACTTCTACCTGTATATTAAGGTTAAGCTGTGCAGGTTGATCTGACCTCTGAGGAAAAGCACTTGAATTCCTCGTTATAGTCACCTAGAGGGAATTGCATGTCTCAGGAACAAGCAAAAAGGAGCCCTTACCCATCTAGTTTAGGTGTATACTTTGCTGATGGCCTAGGGAATGTAAGTGTTTCTCTGGGAATACAGCCCAATTACATCAGATCAATCATTATGGACTCTACAGAGAACTGGTAGGAAAAAAAGGCATCATTTTCCCTCAGAGGTAGTCTGTGTAGCCTTTTCTGGATGATAGTGGAGGAGAGATAAGTCTTTTGTCAAACCAGCTGGCAGCAGCAACAGCAATTTTGCCACTTTTGCAGATGAGCTTCATTAACTAGCTCGTCAACAGAGTGGGAGAGCTGAGATGTAGGTTCTGAGCACAAGCTGATCTCACTGGGATCCTTGGTGCAGGCCTAGTCAGATGAGATACAAAGGGAGCAGTGGAGTGTCTCATCTCCCTTCTTGCTGAATATGGGCAGTTGTGTAGACAGGAACATGGATGTTATGGGATGGGGAAGGAGAGTGGGTAAGAAGAACCTTGCCTGAGCATGAACAGGACTGGGACTGTAGGCTGCATTCCCTGCAGCAACATCAGGCCAGAAACAGCTGTGGATACTGAAACAACCCTTCCACTGTTCCCCTCTAAAAACCGAGTGTCCAGATCTCTAGTATGAAGCCAGGATCCCCCTTTTCTGCTCAACCTTTTAGCCTTGTGGGTCTTGCATTCCTGATTAGAGTAGCCTCACTTCCATGGACACTTACGCAGAAGACCATGTGTCCTTACATCCAGATTATTCCAGGGGCGATGCCCCTTCTCTGGGTGAATTATCTGACTGCAAGGCTACAATACAGCACCTTGCCAGTGCTACCACCATCAGAACTCTGCCTGCGTTTTGGGGCTTCTTCACAGGACACAGGCAAAGTTCAGGGCAGAGCTCTGCCTGTAGGTGGAAAATGGGCAGCTGCCAGAATTGAGTATGTGTGAACGTGTGCCTAGTGGTTGGTACCCAAAGAAGCTCCAGCTTAACAGTGGAGGACCTCATGGGTTTTTGTGGGGGCTGCCTAGGACTGTTCCTGGGACAGTGGGTGGGGATGGGGTCATGGACCTAGGCAGGCTTTTGGGTGTCTGCCTCCCAAATCAGGGTTTCAGCACATGCATTTTCACACTTACCACTTTCCAAACTGTACTTTCTTCTTTCAAATTAGCAAGCTTTCTGTGATTTTTAATGTAGTAGAATTAAAGATGTTATTCCATTACCTAAACTTTTCCTTTTCCTTGTTTACCTGTTTCTGTCCTTTTGCCAATCAAAGGATGGGTCTGATTGTTCTTAATTTTTTCATCTCAGCCACAGCTTTTGCCCCATCAAAGAGATTCTTATCACTTTCTGTGTTCTACAGGCTTTGGAAATCGTATTCACATATAAGGTTGAGCTAATTCTCTTTTTTTCCTTTTTTCTTTTTTTTTTTAAAGCACCTATGATTGTTGTCCCTTGTGCATTCTATTTAAGCAGAAAAAACAATGTGCGCTGTTAAAAAGGGAAAATAAGCAACCACAAAGATGTGTTTCCCTTCTCTTGCACCTCCAGTACATTCTGTAACCCAGTTACTGTAATTGTTTTTAAACTTCTTTTAAACATGCATACTGTCAAGAGATTGCAGTAAAACAAGTGTTTCTCATAAGGCCAGTGAGACTGCAAGAGATGAAAAAAGATGACAGAGGAAGCAGAAAATCCCATGTTTTGTTTATCAGCTTTTTTTTTTTTTGCCTAATGGCAGATTCTTGGAGAAAGGATCTGTTTACTTCAATGGAAGACTAGCTTAGGGTTTGCTGATTCCCAAGGCAAAAAGAAGGCATAGCTTCCAATTTGCAACCTATTCAGTGTGTGTGACGAACTGAAGTCATTTGTGGATTTGTATGTTGCGTTTTGACGTGATTAAATGTTTTAAGTCTATTGATTTCATGCTGAGGATTAATGATGCTGAATGAAAGAGCATCAAAGAATAAAACGCGTTTACATGCTCGATTAAAATACCTTAAAAAAAGCACCAGAGTACCTATTATTGGATAGGAATGCGATAAGAGAAGCACAGGACCAATCACGCATCCTGCATCAATAGGAAAATGCATTAACTTCTTTAGGCACAGAAAGAAGAAAAGCAAAGATTTGATAAGGATTGACTGTACCTTTCTGAATGCTTAACGCTCGTGTTTGATTTGGTTTTTTTGGAGGAGGGGATTAAAGAGGTTTCATTATCAGTTACCACAGATCTGTTTTACTGAATCAATCAAAGCATGATGCTTAGCTGCTTGGGATTAATGAGACGATCTTTTAACTGGAGAACTTGTTGGTAACAGCAGTGTTAATAAAGGACAAGACCTAAAGATACTCAGTGCAGCTGTGGACATGAGATACAGTAAAGGTGGTGCTTGCTGCTTTGAATTTGCATAATACTTTTAGATCTGTTTGCCTTAGTATATTAGCTCAAAAACATATCATTATCTTAAAATGTTCGTAGTGCTAATTGGTTTGTATCTGCTCTCTGCCAATGTTCCTAATGACTGTCTAGATTCATAGGTCGTATCTGGAATTGCAGTTAGGTGTCACATTCTGTTTACCAAGATAATAGTAGATGGAGGTGGAAAAGACCTATTTGCTTGTTAAATCCATGCTGTTTAGAGCACAATATAGGCTTTTCCAATAGTATTAAACTGTTAGCACTCCTTATGTCAGCCAGAATGCCAGGCAGAGAATTTATTTGTGGTGTATCTGTGGAGAAGGAAGCATTAATCATCAGGTTAGCATGTGAAATACTTGATGCACGTGAAATACTCCCTACTGAGCTAGGGAGAAGTTTAAATGTGCAATTTAATGCAGCTGAGTAAATGTCTGACAAGACCAAGTCATGCACCCATTCGCTCTTTCTCTGCTGATGCTCTGATCCGGATTAGCATATGTAAGATAAATTCAGCATCAGTCCAATACACCCTACAATTCATTTGTCTCAGAACATGGTTGAATGATTATCTTGGGTTGGAGGCAGGAGAGGGGGGGTTGACAATGTGCAGGTTTGTTTTTTTCTCCCATTTCTATTGCTTAATACAAGACCTGAAGCCCTTGGTTACAGAACAAAGTGTCTGAGCAGTAACCAAGCTTGTGCAAACCCAAGAGAAGAGTAATGACTGTTCTTCGCAAGCTTCCTGCCTTCGTGCAGGTGCAGGAATCAGGAGGGCCTGAATAATTCATAAGGTGCAAATTAGCCCCAGCTTGCTCCCACTGCTCAAATTTTGTTTCTGCTTACCTACCTAGTTGCTGTAAAGAACAGAATAAAGAATGCTTGGGAAACCAGGGAGGGAAAGGCAAAGAGTGTTGCAGTTTAAAGACCAGAGTCACAGAGACTGCTGAATGCTGGGTGTGTTTAAAGGCTTGGTGCTTGTTGAGGAATTGGACTCTACATTGATTATTCATAGAGTGTTTTCTCAGGAAGAAGGAAGCTCTGGGGGCCCATTCCATTGCTCTTGGAGAGGAAAATACTTCCTTTTAAGAATTAGGTTTTTCCTGCTTTTATTGTTACAGTTTATAAAAATTACTCAGTAAAAAAAAAATGTTAAAAGTTCATTTAAAGCCTTTTAAGGTATCAGAGAGAGTATATATTTATGGTGTCACTCAACTCTAGGGTTCAGAGAAATTTGATGAGAGATTTTGGATGTTAGGATGGTTACTGCTTTGAGTAAATATGGATTTCAAGGGCTTGTGTGAAACCAGTTACATACGGAAATGCAGTGTGCAATTAGCTCGTATTTTTATCATTTAAAAGGCACCATTCCTCTCTTTTAAATAGTTAGTGGTGGTTACCTTTTCTGTTGGATTACTTACCTGCTTTTTCTGCCCAGAAGACCAAAACGAGAGGTGTGTGGTGTTTAATCTTTCTGCTATACACAACATTGCAACTCACCCAAACATCAAGTAAAAGGTTTTGCTGAGCACTGTTGTGGAAGACGGGAATTCCTGACACAGCTCTTGGAACAGCTTGTGCATCGCCGCACAGTACAGAGAGGAGCTGGCCTGAAAAAGGCAGGTTGTTTCTGCTGTGTACCTGAATATCCCTTTGACATCTTTCATGTGGGAGATAGAAACATCTGACAACTCCGGCAGGAGCAGGAACAAGGTAGCTAGTTTTCCCTATTGGCAGGTGTTCAGATGGAGAAAAACTCTCCTAATGTTTTTGCTCTGCTGAATATGAAAAGAGAACAACAGCTGGAAAAAAGCTCCCTTTTAGTAGTTTTGGAGGTTTTCTGGTTTTTTCATTTGTTTTGGTGTTTTTGTCCAACATTCACCCCTTTTTTTATCTGTCCCCTCTACCCCACCCCTTCTTGGCTCTCACGTGCGGCAGCTAGATCACATTGCCATCATCTGTTTTTGTATTTCCCTCATTTGGGTTGCTGGAATAGGAGCTGGCTCTCATTTCTAGCTGATTCTGTCATTTCCGCTAGGCCCCAGCTTGGGCAAGTGCCAACACCAACAGGTGATCCTTGTAGCTGCAGAGCAGCAGGAAGAAGGCTGCTCATGGAGGAGACAGTGCACCAGAGGGGCTGCCTGGCCCTGCTCCATCTTGCTGTATAATTAATGCCGTCCCCCCCCAACCCCTTATAGTGAGCAGAAAATCTGTGCAGAACAGCTCAGCTGTAGGGAAAATGGTAATAAAGAGTCCTGAAAGAATATAGGCTGTGTAAGTGCAGAGATGCACTCTCTCTTGGGGAGGAACTGTGGTTGGTCCTTTTTAAGGAACAGGGACAAAATTTTATTAGCTTCTGCAAAGTAATATGCACTCCATCAACTGTTGTAAGAAAGTAAGCATTTCAATAAATTTTGGTGTTATGCTCACGGGACTTCTTATTTGTACAGGAACTAGTTTGGAATGAGGTGATAATTTAGTTAAGCTTTTCTGTACAAGAAGTAGCTTGCAAAGTCACATGAAAGTTACTTGGGCAGAGTTAGCTCTGGTTGGGAAGGACCACCTCAAGCTGCAGGACTGGGGGCACCTGGGGCAGATACAAGCTCTGCACTCTCTGGACAGCACTGATGGGGAGGCATGACTGTGCAGGGCTTCACAAGGATGATTTTTAGAACACATGAAAAAATTCCAGGAGCCCTCAGGATGGCCTCAAAGAGCTATTTTTTCAGAGGAAACTCCTAAAGGACTTTTTCTTTTTTCTTATGAAAACAAAGTTATATTTAGTAGATGATGATGGCTTAACAAAACCAGTTTTAAAACATACCTTCAAGGCTTAGGTTAACCCCTTGGCATATACCACGATGTGAGATAATGTGTCCCTGAAAACCTTAACTGTATGTTTGTATTTGTGAGGCACGCTGATGTTTTGAGATAGACACGTGTTAGCTTTAATCCTTTGAAAAATAGGTTGTGTCTCGAGTTCTTTCTGCTCAGTATACATGGAAGCCAAATTGCTTCTTCCACCTGCGGACTCACTGCTAGTAGTTTGAAAGCTGAAGGTTTCATATAAACAAGGTTTAAAGTTTTCTGTGTGCACTTCCGTAGGGAGCTGGGCTCTCTCAGTGCACCCCACAGCACATTCCCACAGCAAGGGGAGGCTGTGGGGAGCAGGGAACTGGGAAGCCTGGATCAGTTCCACTGCTGGAACTGAAGTGCTGCAGCAGATCTGCACAGCAGAAGCATCACCTTGATTGTTCCTGCTGTACACAAACCAGAAGCACAAACAGCAGTGAGATCAAACTGTTATGAAACATCAACATATTTAGTAATGCTTCTAGTAGCTATGTGTCTGCAATCCTTTTGACTAAGCCAGCAGTGGTTTTTCTTTGTGTTGTTCTGCAGTTTGTCAGCCATCTGACGGGGAGGAAGTGGGGGATACATTGCATCTCAGGGATATGTTGTGTGTGTGCAAACCTAAGGGTGCTGCAAGACCTGAGCTGGCAGCAGATTGTTCATGAATACACACTTTCCTTGGACATGTCTCCCCGTGCTAAATGGTGCACCATTGCAATGGTGCAATGGACACTGGCATCTCAATATTTTTTCCCCCTTGTGTCCCTTCCTTTCTCCATGCTGGTTTACTGCTTTTGCCCTCTTCCAAAATCTCTGGTATAAGAGGCTATTAGCAAGCAGAGAGGTGTTTCTGTCAACATTTTGTGAACTTTTCTCTTCTCTCCTCTGCGTCTTAGGAGACCATCCTAATCCCTGCATTTGCAGTGGGTCCTGGGCAAACCTGAATAATCCTTCTGGCAGCCTCCATTGTTACTCTTGCTTCCCCTTGGGTTACAGGACTAGGGGGAATTACTTTTTTCTCAGATGCTCACCTGTGACTCTAGTGACCTCTAAAAAGCTCCATGGGCATGACAGGATGTGATGGAACTGGAAGCTTTTATCTGTAGGGTGGTGAGGGATCCTGGTGACTGTTCCGTCAGGAAGCAGCAGTACCAGTTGGAGAGACTGGAGAGTGAGCAGGGATACTTCCCACCAGTATTTGGCTACAGTACGGCCAGGTCTGGGCAAAAGCCCTCCAAAGAGTACTGCAGGCAGGAGAAAAGCATCCTTGGGCAGCCTCTGGAAGGTCAAGTTTTCCATTGCCTTTGGCAGGCAGCCTGAAGCAGATCCATTCATTATGCCAGCCCCGAGGAGCGCTACCCCTTGCAGTTCTCCCTCCCTCTGCAGTACACACCTTACTATTACTAATATTCTGGAGGTGCCAGCAGCATGCTTTGTTCTGGATGAAATGTTGTTGCCCAGAGTGCAGGGGCATTGTTTTAGTATCGGTAGATGGATTTGGTAATGAGCGCTGTAGTTTTTCTTGGTCATTTTTTTTAATTCACCTTCCTCTGTTCTGCCTCCTCCCTGGGCTGTCCCCAGTGCGCTCAGCACGTGAAGGATGCTGTAATCCCTCCAGCAGAAGAGAGGGGAAGAGCTCTCGGCACACCAGGTGCATGGCAGGGACAGGCTCACAGCATCACAGCACTGCAGTGGGAATAGATCAGCTACACCCAGGGGTCTGCATGGTTCCCTGAACTGCGAGCCCTAGAAACCAAGAGTGAAACGATTCAGTAGCAAGCTGTTCTCCTGTGTGCTGTGAGCATGCAGAGCCCCTCAGTGTGGGTTGTTGATGCACTGTGCAGTGTGTAGGGAAAAGAGCTGCTCCTGTGCATTTGGCCTACTGCCTTGTGGCCCAAAGTCATGGACTTTATTGTGCCATCACTGTAAAATCAGTGAAAGCTTCAAAATCTGTGGCTGCTTGCAGCAGGTTTTTCAAGCAGGAACTGCTCTCGTGAAATTTAGAACCACGTTGGAAAAGTTCACCAGTAACTGTCTCCTGTGGGAAGGACCCCATGGCATAGCAAAGGAGACTCCTCTCCCTAAACAAACTGAAGAAGTGACAAACTGACTAAAAGCCCCATGTTTTGTCTCCCTGCACTGTCGGTGGGAAGGAAAGTGTGTGGGGGGGGGAAGGTGTTCTAAAGGTTTATATTCATTCTCATTATCCTCTTTTAATTCTGTTAATAAATTTTTCTTTATACTTTCTTAAAGTCTTGAGCCTGTCGTGCCCTTAAAGTGTTTTCCCCTAATCCTTATCTCACTCCATGAACTTTTTAAAATTGTTCTTTCCCCTCCTCTGCTCAACTATAGCAGAGGAAGACGAATAAATGATTTTTTGTGAGTGCACTGGCCTTTGGCCAGCATCCAACCACACTGCTGCTGCCGAATCCTTAGTAGGCATATTTACTTTGGAACTGACAAAATTTTTAAATATATCTGCTTTCAGGCTGCAACGCCTTCACACATAAAAAGAATCAGATTAGCATGCAAGCAAACAGCACTTCTGGAAAAAAAAATCAGTGGATTTGGAAAGCACGCTAACAAAATGTCCAGTCACAGGGATTCCTGTGAACTCAGTGTGGAATAAGAAGAGGCAAGCACCAAACCTCATGTCTCCCAGATTAGTAACTGTTTAATGTTATTCCTGTAACTTGTATACTTCCTCCTGTTACACTACCTCCTCCTCTTTTTTCTCCCTGTGTAGTTCTACTGTTTCACTGAGTATTAGCCGTTTGTAGCACATAGTTTGTCTTTTGAACTACTTTGTGAAGTACCTAATGCTCTTTTGGATACCACATAAGTGATGATAATAATAATAATAATAATTTTCCAGGTGTACTATATCAAGTTGTGTTCTTTGTTGCACACACACAAAATAAGGGTGACTGCTGAATGCTAATAACTCAGCTGTAAGGTAAGCCTCTAACACAGGAAGGGAAATGCTCTGGTTTATTTATGAGTGCACTCAGAAGCAATGTCTGTCTTCCAGTATACCCATGCTTTTTAGGATAGCACATTTTACTTGGATGCAGTATTGCCAGAGGTCAATAATAATCAGGGCTAAATTGCTTACAACGCAAAGGTAATGAAACACTCTCATTACACTCCAGTCCTCATTTTCATTGTTAATTCAATGTTGTTCAACTTTTCTCTGGTTTCTCCCTTACAAATGTGGCAGTGAGACAGCCAGGCTGAGCCATCTGCTGCTGGTGCTTGAGAGGTGCAAAGAGACACCACAAAGAAAATTGATTGACTGCAGTTGACTGTATTAGGGAGAGACCTTATTTGAACCGGCAGTAACTGGAGGGAAGTGTGAACTGGCTTTAATTCTCGAGCAGACCTCTGAATATTAAGGATGTACACAGCAGTTGGGAGGATACATTCAGAGTCCAGTCATGTTCAAGATCACATCCCCTCGGCTTTCTCATTGTCACTGTGGTTGTTCACAGCTGAAGGAATTCTCTAGCTTTTGGATTTAATGTTAGATATGTAATTGGGTGGAAAATTAATGTAAACTTAAAATAATTCGGTTTCACAGTCATTATACTTCTTAGTGTTAAATTATTAAGCTTTGTGTCTCTGGTATCTCCCAAAAGCCCTGCCATTACTGATCATTTGACTGTCTTTATTAGCTTATGTTTTTTCCCTAAAAGCAAGGCCTCGTACAGTGTAATTATGCAGCAGTGCTGATTAATGGCATAATTCCCTTTTTCTGTAGAACTGCTGTGTAAATTATTTTCATTTAATAAAAATTACTTGTCAGGCAATTTTGTGGAGGATTTTTTGAATTTTTTTTTCTTTTTAGGTTTTTATCCACCCTCTCTATCACTGTGTCATGGTAATATCATCAAGCACTGTTGTGTCTGAGCTTGGTACAAGCACTAAACGCTACAATGATTTCAATGGAGAAAATTAGTTTCCATGGTATTGTTACTTCCACCACCAGACCTGATGAGCAAAAGTAGCTAAGATACGGGGTTCTGGGAATGGGAGTGTTTTTGAAGGTACTTGTCCTGACAGTGAGATCAAGCAGACTTGTTCTGTTGAGCCAACTGTTGAAATCTCTGCCGCTTCTCAACCTTTCAGATTTCCTGTTGCCACTGACAGTATGGTTTCAGGAACCTCAGCAGCCTACATGTGCCTTTTTTTTTTTTTGCTGCCATCCCTTCCCCTTTTGCCTTGGCAATGGCTCCTTACCCTTCCTCTAGCCTCTCACAGTGAGACTGAGAAGTCCACTCCCCACCTTCCCATGCCCTTAGATATTTCTTCATGCTCCCTACACCTGTTTCCTGGGCTAGATGATAGTTAGAAGATTCCTGGCATGTCCTTCTTGCACTGTGAAATGTGCTTGAATAGGAAGTGGTACTGATGTGCTCATCAGCTTGTCATCTGGGTTTGACATGAACAAAACAGTGGACAGTGTACAGGGAAGAGCCCTGCCTTGCTGGACTGAAGGACAGTGTGGGTATTGCAAGTTGAACCTTCTCCTTTCTGATGAGTGTGTTTCCTTTGGTCTGCTGTTTTTAAAGCTGTCATTTGTTGCATATGCCATGTATTTGTAAGCACCCCAAGTAGTAGGGAGGTCCTCCTAGTCCTGCTGGCATCAGAACTAGCAAACCAACCTACTCATCTGATACGGGAGTCCTTCACTAATGCTGGCATTCAAAAGCTGTTTCAAAAGGGCAAGTTTCACTAGTGTGTGTGTAGAAACAACTGACCGAAGTCTAAACCCCTTCCCGCTGAGGTCCAGGTGAACCCAGTAACCTGGCTAGTGTTTACCAAAAGAGCAGAGAAACAAGGCTGCGATAGAGCAATTCTTCTTTTGGAATACCTGTGTCCCCTCCCTCTATCCATCATTTTACCTTACAGCATGAAAAAAAAGCAGTAGTTTCTGCCCCTCAGCCGCTGAGGCTATTACTCAACCTTAATGTTTAATATCCATATATGGCCCTGCCCTTTGTGAACTTTTCTAATCCTCATTTGCGTTTTATATTCTTGGCCCCTGCAGTATACAGTGGCAGTGAGCTCTAAGTGTGCATTATGTGAAAAAAACTGAAAAGTTCTTCCCTCTGTTCAATTTAAGTCCCCAGTTCTTAGAAAAAAATAGTGAATGATCACTTCCTATCATTACATTCTTGGCTGTGCAGAGCTCTACTATCTCCCCTCAGTTATCTCACAAATTTGGCATTCACAGGGTAACATAGTTGTGGGCCAGCTGTCAAAGAGGTGACTGAAATCATTTTCCCGGGGAGCCTTTTCCACTCTGCACTGTCTTCTTGAGACCAAATTAATCCTACATCCGCCATCTTTGAATCTATTATTAAGAATAGGATTAATTAAAGAAACATGCTTACCGTTGACTGCTCTCTCACTCATTACATTGAGAACATCACTTTTTCTGGCACAAATAGTTACAAAGCATAACACTGCTGAAATACCAGTCATTTAGCTGCTCTCACCATTTGCTTCTAAAGAGATAGTTGGTTGTTCAGCTCTCATTTTTAGGTACGACAAAATTGTGCTCATTGCTCGTTCAGCTGCTTAACCTGTTGACATATCCCTATAGAGCTCGTCATTTCTACAGTGCCAGGAAGAACTAGGATTACTGTACCTATTGGTATAATTGTTTCCAGATATCTCTTTAGTTGTATTTCTGGAACTGATTTGTTGTCTTTTTACATTACTTTATGTCTTTTTTTGTTGTTTTTTAATCCCTGTGCTTTTATACATCCTTTCACTGATGCTCTGTTTGCTACCGTGAGCTACAGCAATGAGCAGATGGAGTCAGATGAATCTTTTACAATCTAAGAAACAGTTTATTTATTGTGTTTAAAAACAAAAATGTGCATTTTGCATTACATGTTTTCCTGAGTTACAGACTTCCACCACTTGTGTTAAAAATGATCCTGATATATTTTTTCCCTGGTTCTTCTAGTCTCAGTGACCTTAACAACCAGTATTTTTGTTGACACATGGCTTGGCAAATAAAGGCTGAAATAGTAAATGGACTGTCCTCTCTGATGTGTTTCATAACTGTTTTCCATCAGGCATTTGCAATACTGATTTTAAATGTTTAATTATACTCAGAGTCATTAGAAACCTATTACGTGTGTCTGACTTGGAAGTGAAAGAAGTAACCCCTTCAATAAACTTCTCCTCCTTCCTTCAATTCCACTGTAACGTTGTGACTGATAATATTTTCTCGTTATTAATTAGTTCTATAAAGATCATTGTCTTTAAATCTCCTTAGGCCTTCAGCTAAGGCTGGCTGTTGAGGACGGATGTTTGCAGGACATTAGGGAACATTATTGTTCAGAGCAGCATCCACCTAGTGTGTTGCAGTACACCTCCATACTGCAGAAGGGATGTGCATCAGGATGTGTACTAAACAGTAGCTCTACTTTAGCAGTCCTTTCCTTATAATTGGGGTAGGAAAAAAAAAGGCAGAAATCTGTTGCTTTGCAGTAAGGCTGTGCTTAATTGTAACAGAGGTAGAGCTGTAAACCATGCTAAGTCATAAAGGTCACAGCTTCTGTGAGAAGTTTCTCTATTAATAGTCTATAAGTATTTTGTTTCTGCCAAGCTAGTGCTTAGAACCAAATTAGTCCCTCATTACAAGTCTGATACATTAACGTCAAGGGTGTATCAGCATGCCCTGTGTTGCCTCCAGACACCTTCCACGGTGCCTCGCTCAGACTGCATTTTCATAAATGCACACATACGTAAATATAAGTAGGTGAACGACTTAGCAATTTGTTGAGCAAACAACTTCTAAACCAAATAAGTCGTCTTTTTTTTTTTTCCATTCCGTTTTCTCTGTTCTTGACAATGTTTTGCAAAGCATCACCTTTTTTATCAGCTGTGTGGAAATAGTTGCCATGATTTCCCGGTGTCACCTGTTGCCTCCAGCATAGGAACTAAAGATACTGCCATGGATAAATAAATATTAGGTGCTTCTCTTGATGTGACTCCTTTCATCAGTAGACTTCATTCTGCATTTACTGGATAGAGGTGGAGTTCTCCATACCATTTGAAAACACTTATATCTAAGGTAAATGAGGTGAATTATCCCAAGACTTGTCAGTTTATCCCTGGGTCTGTCTTTCCTTTGGCCATCAAAGCAGTCTAAGCAAACCACTTAACTAAGTTAGAACAGAAACAAAGAATGAGTTTTAAAGAGAACGTAACAAATAGAGATGTAAAGATCTCATCCTGGAGAAAAAAAACCCCTCTTTGAAAATTATTGTGTGAGTTCTAATCCTAAATGGCATTATGTGAGTTCTAATCCTAAACTGAGCACCCAGTGAAGGCCAGAAAAACAGAGTTTGAAGGATGAGTTATCTTGAATCACATACACCTTTGCATTCGGTAGGTATATGGGACTGTGACTAAGAATTTATTATCTGCCAAATGCCACCCTGGTTATCATAGATTTCTGATTTTTAAGGATACCCCAACCATCCATATTTTTCATTCCATTCTGTATTTCTGTTCCATTTCTATAGTAAAAAAGAATATGAAAAACGAAAGAAGATAGAATAAAAAAATTGGGCAGTTAATTACTCTGTGTGTCATTCCTTTCTCTGAAAAATGGTAGTAACATTGTCCATCAGCCTCACATGGGTATTGAGAAAATAAATTCATAAATCTGAACTCTGTTCAGATTTTATGTTGATTCTCATAGTAAAACCAATGAATTATAGATAAACCTGATAATAATTGAGAATAAAGGGAAGATAGAGGTTTACTGCTTTGTTTGCTCTCTTTTTGCTCTCTCTGGTAGCACAAAAGTGAATTGTTTATTACTGTAGTCCTAAGGGTGAGACCACTGGTGATTTCTGCTACTCTCATAAATTGTGTTGGGCCCTTGAGATGCAATTTTTAAAGTGGCCATGGTTCAGTTGCCATTTCTGAATTGTAGTTTTGTTAGACCCAAAAGCAAAGATTTTGATCCCAGTGGTGCAAGTGCACTCATGCAAGCAAGCCTTGCACCTTCAGAGAATGTCTTTCATTTTCGTGGGGTCCCACATTGACACAAGTTTGACCGTTTGGATCCAATTGCAGGATTTAACATTTAGATCCACCAGTTTCAGGGGTTTTTTACCCACACACAGCACAGAACTATTTCTGTCAGCGTTGGGTATTTGGAGATTGCTCCTTCAAGAGCATTGGGATAATGTGAGCGTAGTCTTGTAGAAGACTTGTGTCTGGGATGCCTCAGTTGTGATGTGACAAGGAAGTGAAGTTTTGGAATATATGTGAGTGGAAGTCTTCATTTGTTGATTTAACATCTGAGCCATTTAGCAGTGACATAACTTGGTGATGTTAGTTCCTTCCCAAAAGCAGCAGGGATAACTTGGTTGCACAGATGAATGGACAACTCTAACGGGCAGAGTCCAGTCCCTGTCCCTAGTCATGGGTATCCGCCACTTGTCTTGTGTGGGTACCCAAGTTCAGCTGGTGAATTATGCCAGGGAGGGCACTGGCACATGTCAGCTCCCTAACCTGCTTCTCCATAGGGTTAGAGGTGTCTGTGGCTTGGGATGGAGAGGGTTAACATTAGAGTTAGGGTTAGTGTTTTGAAAATAGCCCAGACATAACATATTGATGCTCTAGAGCACCACATAAACTGCCTTCCATCTGTAACTATTCCAAAAGGCTGTTCCCTGAGTGCTTTCTGATGTCCCTGTGTGTCCTGACCATGGCCACACATCTATGTGGGAATCCTCAAAATGCTGATACTGTCTGTGAACTTAAAGTCTAGTAGCTTGGTATTTAAAACACATTTATGGGAAACTGCACAGAGGGGACTGATCCAACTAAACTGGGATTGTTTGCCCAAATAGAGTGTCTTGTGTGCTCAAGGGCTCACAGAATCAGCTCTAATTGCAGCAGTTTACATATGTTAAGGAATTATGCATGCATGGACCTCTAGAAATCTCTGTTTAAGATACTTGTGTTTCGGTTTCATTCATGTGAATGTTGGAGTTGATTGTGTCAAAGGGCATGTGAGAAATACTAATGAGCCCGAGGAGGTACAGTATCCAACCTAATATCCTTTGGGGGAAAGACGAGCAACAGGATGGGGCAAGGACATGCTTGCCAGTACTAGTGGCTGAGTGCCAAAGCTAAAGGTAAATATTAGGAGAAGAGAAAAGGAGAGGCATTCAGACAAGGTGTTTTTCCTTGAGAAGGAGCTTTCTTTATGTGTTAAGTTTTATGAGACATAAAGTAGCCTCAGCTCATCTAATAGACTCCGCCAGCATAGTGTCAGTATACCGTGTCCAAAGAGAGAGATTTGTAACATTGTTCAGTGCTTTAAAGCCATATTGTTTAGGTAGACTTTTTTCCCGGTTCAGTTTCATTATGAAATGTCACCTTTTTGTTCCATTTCTTTGGTGTCTCTTTTCTTTTTTCTCTATCCTTTGCCCCTTCCTTTCTGAGGGGCTGTCGTTAGCTGAAAAAAAGCACTATTTTCCAATATTTCTCTAGGTGACTGATAGGGAAAGGGGGAGGGGAAAATCTTCCTTTCTTTTTTCCCACTTCAGGCCTCAATTATTCTGTATGCTTTGAAGAACCTTGTAGCTTAACTGCAGGAATGGCCTGATTTCTTTTATTGAAAATGCCTTCCAGCCATCTTCCCCAAACTGTGCAGCTTGGAGCACTGAAGTCTTTATTTTGGGGGAAGAGAAGGAAGTACAGGATTGTTTGGAGGTTTAAGGAACAAAGACCAGGACACTAGGGAAGAAGACCAAAATCCAAAGGAGGCTGCTGCCATCTAGAGTCGAGACCTGGCATTGTTTTACTTCTCTGGCATTCAAGTAATGTGTATGTGATAACAATAGTAGGGGAAAACCCCTCAGAGCAATGGAACTGCTTTCTTTGCTTTTCATTTCAGTAGTAATAATAGGAACTTCTAAAAGTATTTTTTTATATTTAGTAAGTGCTTTTTTGTTTACATGTGATCTAAGTATATTAATTTCAATTAAAATGTTCACATCACATGAAAATTGAGACTTAAGATAGTGCTAAAAGGAGGACAATGCTCCTACAATAGAAATACTGTTTTTACTAAGTACACGATTAGAGGAGTCGTCAAAAAATCTTGGCTAAGCTGGGTACAGATAACTAGGACTGAAAACATTCCCTTCAATGTTGTATTCAGTATGATGTAGTTTTCATTCATATATATGATATCACTAGGATATCCTGTAACACCAAGCAGAAAAACCTAAGTTTTACTTCTTTCATCTTTTAAAATGTTTAATTTTATAATATAACATTGAATTCCAAACTTCACCTGGTAGCCGAGTTGAATTGTAGAGGTGTTTCGAGTTTTCTTTAAGTTTTAATTTGGAGCACAAACTGGGTAACATGACAATAGACTTGAAAGTATGTGTGTTAGCAGGTAACCAAGGTAGTTAGAAGATAAGCTTCTAAGGTAGCATGGCCTCCTTCTGGCCAACTTAACATTTCACCTGAATTTTAAAGCCTTCTGTGGCTGTATTCCTGTAAGTAGTTGCACTAAAAGCAAATTAGATTTAGAAGAATACATTTAAAGATGCTGTGAGAATTGTAGTCTGTATTAGGACTTGTTAACTAACAAGTGTCTTTTTGCATATTCTTGCTTGATTTAAAAAGTCTGCTCTGTATTTTCCAAGCTGATGGCATTCTTTGCAAGGGCTTGCAGAGTATCGTGGGAGCATGGATGGAAAGGCAGCCTGTGTGTAAAAGGGTGTATATAGAGGGGCTGTTCCCACTGAAGTTGTTGCAGGGCTTTTCTCATCTCCCTTGTGCCCTCTCCCTCAGATTTTTCTCCAGCTCCAGCCTCCCAGTCCTTTGTGTAACACTGTATTGGGAAGTTAGCACGCACGACAGGAAGCAGCTTAATGGTGGAGATGGAGCAGTGCAGGTGCACGAAAAAGATCCAGTGTGGAGCTGATTGGAGTAAGGCTGTGACTTTTGACTTAACAATCAAAAAGAAGAACTGCTCATTTAGTTGTCTTACACTTTTCCCCCTCATAATTGCACTTGGAATTAACGTCCTTAGTCTGCACAGCTTGAAAACTTGCACCTCAGACTGGGAGAAGGCAGACACATTTTGTCCTGTGTCACATTTGATGCCTTCACTTGTCTTTGTCTCCTTCGGTGTTCTTTCTGCTCCTCATTGTCCATTTTCACAGCCCCAAGGGAAGATCCAGTGATGGGTCCTTCTGGGGAGAGAACCTCTCTTGCACGAGGCTGGTCTCTCCAATCAGGGCAGTACCCTACCAAAGTCTGAGCTTGTGGGAACAAGCAAGCACTGTTGATGAGACCAGGTACCTGTGCTCTCCTGCTGTGGGGCAAGCAGAAGCTCATATTTTCATGAGGACTGGGAAGCAAGGTGCCTCATAGCACAGCCCTTGCGTAAAGCAGCACATTCCATCCAGTTCCTGAAGCAATGGATCCCGTTGCATGCTTGTAGAAGTATGGCAATTCAAGAAGACTGTCCTGACTTGAATGTATGAGAATGTCCCATCCCTAATGTATGGCTTGCAGGGTGATGGAACGACCTCGTTCTCCTTGGTGGGTTGTAGATGGGGCCGGGGAAAGAGGGCAAACATCAGGTGGAGCAGAGCAGGACTGGGCTCAGCATGGCATGTGCAGGCTTGAAATACTGTGCCCTAATATTTGGTTTTGTGTGTGCTTTCAGAAGAGATACCTATTGGCATTACAGGATCATTATGTCTTTTCATCTCTGGTGCATCTTACTTCCAGAGCCCTGATCTAACCGTTAATTAGAAAAAGCGTTTTGAGTAAGTTTGCATATTTCCATTACATATTTCAGTTAGCCTCCTTTTCACTTGTGTCATTGAATACTATTTTAATTTTCAGCTATTCAGATTTTGACCTTTCAGTTTTAGTCAATTAAATGTGTAAACACACTCTGTGCTCAGGGACCACATTTTAGCTAGATATATAGAGGGACTTGTGACTATACGTGCAGCACTCCCTAATTTAAAATCAGAAAGTGCTCTTTGTCCTTTCCTTTGGCTCTGGCAGCGTTTCTTTGACCTGAACAGAATGAATATGATTCTGTTTTCATGGAAGTTCAGCTTAGGATCAAGCATTTCACATTCTTTGATAAATCTGCTCAGCCACTTTTTAAAAAGAGGGCTGTCAAAAATAGCTTTATAGTTTTACTCTTCCTTTTTGTTCTCAGTTCTTTGAATTATCCTATTCTGAGTCTTGAAAATAACTCCACATTCGTTAGTAGTTTTGTCTTTTTCCATTTTCCCCCAGCATGCTCTTGTCTTGTTATGGCAGCGTAGACACAACTATTAAGAAGAAGTTAAATTCACAAAGTACATGAAGTCTTTTTTCTTTCATGTCCTTTGAGCTACTTGATCTCTGTATTTAATTCTGAAGTGTAAAATGAAACTCTGGCACTGTATCTTTCTCTACCTTGCTCAATTCTCCACAGCTCTGAAAGGAGAATTAGACGTATGACACATTACTCATACTATTTTTCTTTGTAGTTGCTGCAATTAAAAAGATTCACCAAAAACTTTTTGAGGGTTTTGCGGGGATTAAAATTCTCTACTTGCTGGCCTAACATGATTACTGCCTTCAATCTTCTTTTCCTGCTTCTGGTTTAATAAACTTCCACACTAACACAAGATTTCTGTTTACTTTCTTATTTGGGCATAGTCTTCTCAGAATTTATGAGCAGGACCTTGGTTTAAAAAAATAGGTAAATTTGTTTGTGTTCTCTGACAGATGGAACTTTTAGTCTTTAATAAATTCATTGCATTCTTTGAAATATGAAGTATTCCTTGAGCTTACAAGGAAAAAAATACGGAGGAGAAGAATATTTCACAGGAGGTATTTACCTGGATTTTAGGTTTCTGCATGCTTGCTTCATTCTTTATGCTGGCCACCCATCCTCATTTACAGTGGCTTTTCCTACGTGGCATCCACCCAATGTAATATCATTAGATTACACGTACAGCACATGGGTCTCATCCGCAAAATGCTCCTGTCCTGCATTCGCTGGGAACGTGGCATTATTTCAGGGAAAGGTGCTGCATTCTGTACACGTACGAATCTGAATAAAACCTGAGAGGAGCAGCAGACTGCTTAGATTGCTGGAGGGTATAGCTGAGAGGGCAGAGTAAAAGAGTTAAATACATTTGGCTTGACTAAACAGCAGTTCAGGGCAGTGCAGCCTCACGTCTTGGAAATTTAGAGAAGATGGGACAAGAAAGAATCAATTAAGACTGTACAGCAAAATATTAGGTGAAAGCAGTGACAGCAGATTAATTTAGTCAATTTAGCCCTCAATTTAAAAACTTTCTGTCAGCACCTTACTTTTACATCACAACATATGGTGGAAAAAACCCCCCCCATTAGGTTATTTAAGAGAAGCAGAAGAATACAAGGATCTTTTGTGAGTGGGCTTTATAAATGGGAAAGAAGAAGGTATGACAGTGAGCTCTCAATTCCTTGGGTGTTAAATTTGAGGGAATCTCCTAGTCCTGTTGTAAAGAGTAGCATGTGTGGCTGCTGCTTCTTGAGTGGTTTATATTACGTCCCCCTTTCCTCTGTCAGCATGTCCTGTAGGACCTCTGTTATTACAGGTGATGTCCCTGTGCATCTGCCTTCAGGAGAGAGGATGAGGTGTCAGGTGAAGCATATGTGATTCAAAATTCTGCTACCTTGCAATGTCTTGTCTGTGCAGGGAAAAAGAGCATGACCCATGCTGTGTGCATGGCTCCCTGCACTCCCATCATGTTAATCCATATTTCTGTATCAGTTGTCATGCTGATAGTCCTGGCAGTTTTAGTTGTAGACTTAAGCCCAGGCAGAGCTGCAAAGGGAGTGGAGAGGCATGGCTGAAATGATGGCTTCACGGCAATCAGTAGGAGGTTGTTAGCCAGTGTGGCCAGAATTTTCCCCCGAGATAATGATGTGTTAGTAGAGTTACCTTCTTTTAAGTTGACTCTTCTGTGTTTCATAATTTGAGTCATTAGAAATTTCACTATTTTAATTCTTTTTTTCTTTCTAATATTCAGTGAACAGCTCTCTGTCAAGATGCCCTGTTAGATTTTGGTTAGTGCAAGTAAAAAAATATTTATATTACTGTGTCTCCATTTAAATAGGCACTACTGTCCTTGAAATGTCAAATAAAATATGACATGTCAATTACTGTATGTCAAGCACATGATGTATTTTCACCCACTGTTGATTTAGATGGGTTTTGATGTGTGCTTGACGTATTCTAATGGTGCTTCTTCAGTTCAGTGAATGTCTTGAAAACAACATTGAACGGCACATAAATCACAGCACCACCTTTTTCAGGGACTTCTGCCAGAACATGAAGTAGCAGCTTTGAGTTCCTCTGAATATCTGGTCTATAATGGCTCTTTTGCCCCAGAGTTGGTAGCCTCTAGTTTCTGGCAGGTTTGCCAGCAGCGCAGAAGCAGACTGATCATACAAGTGTTTTATTCAATTATTTTTTAATCATTACTTTAGAAAAATAAAACATTTTCCTAAGAGATGTTTTAGAAATCCCATGCCAGTATTTGACTTGCATTTTGTCTGGTGATGTGTAGAAAAGCATGAAGTAGCACCATAGGTATCATCATCATATAGTGTCAGTAAGGGTTTCTCCTAACCATATTCACCTAAAATGTGAACCTACATGAAAGGTGAAACACTCACTTCTATCATTGCAAAAAGTAAGTAGCATTTCTGCCTTACAGCCCAGTCAGAAATGAGGGCAGCTTACTTTCTGGTCTTTTCTACTACTTCTGGCATTTGCTGGTTGTGTTTAGTGCTAACATTTAATCTTCTGCCTGGAAAACATGTGCATTCATACAGCCATGTGATTCAGTCAGGTCCCAAAAAGATGATAAACTGTGATACTATGGTGGCAGGAGGAAGAGGAGGAAGGGGTAGTATGCCTACAACTGCCCTCACAAAAAAGATACAGAGCAGCACTAAGAATACCTAAAAAATCATTTGCAGTGCTCTGAGGGTCCAAGCCATGTTTTCCTCCTTTCCCTGTCTTCACTCTATTAAAATGTAACACATTGCTTTAATTAGAAGCTGTGCATTTAGCTTTTCTATACTTTCAAAGGGTATTGTTGAGGAAGATGGGCTTTAAATAATGTGAGACTTCATAACAGAGTTGTCTTTCAAAACGGCTTTTAAATGCAGTGCTTTCAGATGGGTAGAGTTAGGCTTCAGCCCTTCAGAAACACAAGCTCACCCATGGCACATCTATGTAAACCATGTCCCTGCTCTTTGAACTCGAGAGGCTGAAATAAAAGCAACCTGTCACAAAACCAGATGAGCGAACACTGTACAATTTTTTGTTATTGCTCAGTTTTTTGTCATGGAAACGAGACAGTAGGATTTACCATCCTGGTGTGAAACAGAGAGCAGCACACTATGCACCACTCCTTTGGCTGATGTGCTGTAATTTTACATACCGTCTTCCTGCCTGCTTTCTCCAGAAGACATTTGTCAGACTTCTAGTATGAAAAGATGCAAGAGGTCTACCTGCCAGGCCATCGGCCACTGAAAAGGTTAAAGATGTTTTGAAAATGACTATAATTTACTGAACATAAAACATATTGAAATTCAGACAGCTTGTTTTTGTAGGAAAGACCCTAACAACAGCAAGAAATAACTGGCCAGGGAACACAGCCATTTAACACTACTTGGAGCAAATACATTGGCAGAAGTGCTACAGCTTCATTCTGTGCCTGCTGTGGGGCAAGTGCATGGCAGGAGAAATACTTTATCGTGCCACAAGGTGCTTCTAGGTCATGCTTAATTAACATTATTACTATTAAAAAAATCAGTTCTATCAGTATTAAAGACTTTTCTACCTATGTATGTGTAACTCATATGGTTGCATTTGAGTGGCCAAGTGTGAGATGTAAATGAGAAACTGATTTTGTGGTTGCTGTTACAGCTAATATGAAACTCATTACAGACTTGCACTTACCTACCCAGGCAAAGGAGGAGAAGGTGGCCTTGGAAATGGGAGTTTCCAAAGAGGATTTAGGAGTGTAATTGAAGTGAATGGCTTCCCAAAAACAATATTTCTGAAAAAAATACTTAGCACATCAAGTTGTGTGTCCAGATTGTGGTCTTGTGTCAAACTCTACTTCAGTCTGCAACAACAGTCCTCCTCGCTCCATCCTTTCTGTATAGGATAAAACTATGTAACGGGCAAAAAAAAGAGAACTGGGGTGGAAAGGAAGAGCCTTGCTCTTTCTGCCCCCTTAAATGTGTTTCTTCACCTCTGAGTGGGTGTCACAAGGTGCCTTGAGCGGGCACCCTCATGTCCGAGGCAGCGTCAGCAGGGACACCTGCCCAGAACGGAGGTGGCTCCATGGGGTGCATGGGATATGGGACGCCACTGCCAGGGTGAGATGTCTGGCTTGTCTTACTGAGGCAGTTGCTTGCGATGGCCATTGTTGTCTCATCTGATCCTGTGCTGAATGCCACTCTGATGCCTCCCTCCATCTGCCTAACACTTTCTCTTATTTACTGCAGTTACGGTCATACTATTCTGTTATTCTGGCAGTTTTGGATTTGGATTTGGTTGTTTTTTTCCTGTGCCTCTCCCAAATGAACAATTGTGACAGCAAAATGCTTTGATAATTATCCCTTTTTACTGCATGCAAAGGCTCCAAATGTTTTAGGAAATTATGGGTGTTTTTTGATCTTTAAAGTTCTGGTATGTTCCATCCCATTTAACAAAACAAAGCAAAACAACATATGTGCAGAGTTGAGTTTTGCTAGATTTTAACAGACTCCGATTTCTCCCATAAAAGCTTGAGTGTAAGCACACTAGTTGTTCTTAATTACTTTATTGGCAGTACTAGCTGATGCTTTATTTGGTGGCTGATACTGTTTGCAAAATCTCATATAGTAAACAGGCAGAGATTTTAACAGATTAGGAAGGGGAAAATACCTAGGAGTGGGTGTGGGGATTTTCTAGTTGTTTTTTTTCTCCAAAATGGAAATTTTAAAAGTAGAGCTAAATGAGTCCTGATATGGATTTAAGTTATCAAGCCAAACATCCTGTTGGTGAAGATTTGGGAGAATAAATGTTTTCAGGGAAGTAACAGGAATTGTAGAGATGAATTAATTGGATCCTGTGTCAGCGCGACTGGCTTTGGGCTAATATATGCAGGAAAACTGTGACAAACCAAGGGACCACTGGGTCCTAGACCAGTGCTGCTGACTGTACAGTTCAGATACTTGAAATTCAGAGCACTGTCTTCCATCCACTCAGATCTGTTGACCTGTGCTAATGAGCAACATGCATAAATTAGCAAGGTGAATGGAGTGTCCCATTGTTACCATCCCTTGATTCTCAGTATTGTAGGAGATGCAGTTGGGAGGGATATGACAGCTTCCGAGAGAGCAAATTCCCTTTGCTTCTTTGCAAAGTTTCTTTTGTAATGTGAGTGTGCTTCCAAGTGTGAAAATAAATTATAATGATGGTAGTGTAAAGAATAAATACATCAAGTATTGATAACAAGGCCATGGAAATATTATGTAGTACTAAATAGGACAGGGAGTAGCATGTGGATGAAGGATGTCTCATCTTCAGAATGTCTGAAGGTGTCGGCAAGAAATTCTGCTGGTGACAGGATGATTTTTCTGCGTAGATGGAAACTTCCCTCCTTCTCTCGTCCCTGAAACAATTTCAAATCAAAGGCAAAAGTTTGCTAACCTGAAAAAGGGTGGCCAGTTAACCTCCTGTTAAAAAATGTTCATAAAACTACTGTACTATATGACTATGAATTCTCTTTCTTTTGTTGGGCAGCATTGTTTCCAAATGATTAACCTAACTAATTCTTGTGGGATCAAGCAAAATAAAATTGATTTCATAAAGCCTGCAAACATAGAACTTCTTTCCCTGTTGCTAGTACGTAGGGAAGGGCCAGGTAAAAAATCTGACGATTGCAAAGCTTGTTCAACTTTCTATGTTTTTATCCTTTCCTGAACAGAACATGAAATGTCTGTTGGAAACAGCAGAAAAATTTCCCTCAAATAATTGAATACTTGACATCCCAAGGGGAGGCGTACGCCCTTTTACCAGTGGGAAAACATTCCTTGCCAGCAGAATGCATCATGTTACATTTCAAAAAACCTGAAGAGGCAACGTCATTTAAATCTTACCCAATTTAAATCCCGGCATATATTCACATACAAAGTAATCGTGAATATAAACACCCAAGTCCTCAGTTCAGTTTTTGCTTTAGCAGAGGTGGAGCATGTTTAGAGTGAAATCTTGACCTTTATTTTGATGGCAAAAAGCCATCAGAATTTTGTTCTTGCCTTTCTAAAGAAGATTATTGTCATCCTAAAGATGTTTGTAGTTTTCCCTGACCAGGGAATAGCCACAGTGAGGGCCACCTAGTTTTTCAAGTGAATGACCATGAGAGCAAGCCCATGAAGCCACCTTGACCCAGCTGAAGCCCAGAGAAGTGGAGTTGCTTGTCTACCAGGCTAATCAAGGCTCTTGGAAAAGTGTTATGGTGTATTTATCAGAAAAAATAGACTTTGTACTCTGAGTGCAGCTGGAACAATTTCTGTGACAAGCAAATGTGTTAAAGATGTATTTCCTAGTACAAAATGTACCCTATGGCCATATGCCTGCTTACAGAAGGAGTTTTGATCTTAATCAAACTTTGCCTTGCCCATGAGACTTGAGATCCTAAGTGCAATTCTGCCTTGGTGAGAAAGTGTTAAGAGGACCAGTTCATGAAAACAATACTCTGATTTCCTCCTTTTGTTGG
This sequence comes from Callaeas wilsoni, assembly GCA_013398955.1. Lineage (NCBI taxonomy): Eukaryota > Metazoa > Chordata > Aves > Passeriformes > Callaeidae > Callaeas > Callaeas wilsoni. The sequence goes on along the minus strand of VWPU01014207.1, from coordinate 248,072 downwards.
GAAATCCTATGTTTGACTCCACTGAAGAGAATGGGAGCTTTGCCAGACTTTATGAGGCCTATGTCAAAGCTGGATATCTTTGTGGCTGCTGAGCTGGTGTAATGATAAACAAAGAATTGTTAAAATTTGGCTTTTTGGTATGTGTGAAAAGTACATTAGTGCTCTGCTGCATAATTAATTACAAGTGGAAAAACTCTACTTACCACAGACTGACTATTTGCTGAGTGGAAATCAGGTTGATTTAATAATAGAGAGAAGAAAGGAATGTTGCCTGCATGGTGCAACAGATCTGGGCAAGGCCAGTAAAAAGATGAAGTAACTCTTTCAGCTCATAGATGGTAGTCATGATCTCCCCTCTCCCAGAAATTGTATGTCTGAGTGGTTTCTGCAGCTTCGAGGGACACTTTCCATCCCAGGGTGCAGATGAAGCCCCTAGAAATCTTTCAAATATTAGCAAATGCAGTGAAACTACAACTATGTAAATTTCTACCTCTGTAAACTGTGGCACTTAGTGACAAAACCTGTCCCTGTGATTCTCTAGAGAGACAGTTCTCAGCTGGGGAATTGGCAGCAAGTCTGGGGGAAGAGGGGAGAAATTAAAGGGAAGGAAGAGAAGAGAAATGGTAGTCCTTGGGAAAGGACCATGAGAATCTGGGCCTGGTGAAGCCCAGAACATTACTTCAGGTGAGACTATTACTGTAAACAGGTGAGGAAAACCACAGATGCAAGGAGAGGGAGTGGGTTTTCTTGATATTGCAGTAGCGTATTAGTACTCTGTTCATGTACTGGGACCGCACTGTACTTTGTTTTGCAAACACAGAACAGCCATAAAGATGTGGCAAGGATCTAGTAATCTAAATGAAGGAATGCATCATTGATATGCATGGCTGTAAAGCCAGGTACAAGGTAGTATATTGAACAGAAAAGCTGACTTCTTGTATAAAATAAATACATCAGGATTCCTTGTTGTTAACGAAAATGCTTAGTAACACAATCTGTATTGCCCCTGAGGGGTACAGTTTTGATTTATACGATGTTTCTCTCATATTCTTTTATAAAAAATTCCTTTGAATAGGAGAGGGTGCTCTGGAAGGACAAAACAAGCAAAACTATAAATCTCAGAATTTATTGATTAGAAAGTGCGTTAGGAAAAGAAACCCACATCCCTGAAGTATGATGTTGCGCTCAGTAACTTTTTTGTCCCCCAAATGAATTAAATTATTTAGTCCCTTTTTTCCTAGACAGATCAAATAGGTATGATACATTATCTCTGTAACAGATGAATACTTTGCAATACATACTCTGACACAGGAGCTTGTGGAGGGCTGTGGGCAATAAAAAACTGGTCTTCTGAGACGACTTTCTGTTGGGGATGACAGGTTGTCTTTACGTATGTGTATATATAAACACCAAAATTTACACTTCAGTGTGGTCAGCCATTTAGTAGTTAACAAAGTCTGCTTGATGACACAGAGTATGACAGATGACCACCCATAATTGCATTACACATAAGTATCTAGGGTAATCAAATATTTAACTTATCAATAATAACCCTTCCGAACAGGAAGAAAGTAAAGGTCATTCACATGAGCTTCAGTCCCAGTGGAAACAATGTCCTCATTTAATATCACTGACTTGGCAAGATGTTAGTGGCAATTTTGTCAGCTAAGGATACAGAACAGAGAATTTTTAATCACCACTGCAGTGATCAGTTCCACATTTGTTACTCTGACCAACCAGACGAGGTGAATGCACAGACAAGAGTCATCATTGTACAGTCACTGGGACTGACTGCTGTGTTGCAGAGTGTGAACAATCAAAATTATAGATAGGAGAAGAAAGTGAAATCTGGAGAGCAAGGTAGAAGATTCAGGGAGTCCTACGCTAGAAAGTGGAGCGTCTGTGCTCTTTGAACAAATAACCAGAACAAAGGTGAAAGACATGAATGAACGTACATAAACATTTCTATGATGAAAATTTCAGCTCAGCCCATGTCTGCAACTGAGTAGTTTTTATTTCCTTTTTAAAATATTGTTCTGCTGAGATTACCAGTATTGACAAGGCTTGTTTGCATTACATGTTGCCAGAAAAGTGTGAAGAAAAAGTATGAATCATAAACAGAGGTAAAAAGCAGGGCCCTGTGATTTCAGAGCTGAGTTGTAGGTGCTCAGTTACCCAATTTTCTGCTCTGTTTAGAAGGAAACAAAAAAGAAAGAACAGTCTCTGCATTGATGCAGCGTCCATCTGTAAGGGAGAGTTAGTGTGGCTGGTGCTGGAGATCCTGTGAATGATCACTGCTGTTCTGCCAGCTCTGAAAGGAGGGGATGAAATAAAATGCTTTTTCTCTGCTACACCAGGTTCAGCGCCCAGGCCTGAACTCGCATGCGTCAAACATGTGTGGCATACAGGATTTCAGGAATTATTTCTGCTTTAAGGAAGATATACAATGCTTTGTCTTTAGATCCAAAGAACAGACCCTTGCCCATGCACTTTATTCCACCAGCAAGTTCGTTACAAAGGTGTGTTTCCCTACACGCCTTTTTTTTTTCCCTATCTTCAAACATTTTCAGACTTAAACAGGACAAGACTATGAACAACTTGGTCTACCTCTGAAGAACCTTGCTGAGCAGAAAATTTATAGTTCCCTCCACAGATGAGTTTTTCTGTTACTCTTTATTCCATGGTTATATACCATCTACAAAAAGAGGTGTTAACGTGGACTTCGACATCCAGAGCAGTCTTTGCATCCTGATGGGCTGGAAGGGTCAATATTGCAGCTGTGCATCCTCTGTAACATGCACGTGTTAGAAAAAATGCTTCCTAAACATATTTAAACTGCTGTCATGTCTCACCTCAGAATCTTTGACAAAATCTTAGGACAAGTGTCTCACTTAGTATGAGTCCATCTGTCTAAACCAAGGGAAAGGCAGAGCAGTGAAGGAGAATTATGTTTAATATTACTGAAAATGTTACGTCTATGTGTAACCCTTGATCACCTTCCTGTTAAATGTTTCTAAAACCTTTACAGGTGGAAGCAAACTCTGTATTCCCTGGCATGTTAGGAGAAACATGAAATTCATTCTTGTTAAGGAGCATCTCAGTAATTCAGTAGGGCTGGCCTAGGAGTTGCTGTTACCCATGTTTGGCTACTGCTGGATGTAGTAGTGCAAGTTGTCATGAACTTTCTCAAAACCAGGAAGAAACATTTTAATAATGTAGGCAGTGCCAAGGTGCAAGGTAGTTAGCATGTAATTCCTTTGCTTTTTTACACAATAGCTCTCTAGGGTAATACTTTGTTAGTTAATAAGGGTAAAATAGATGGAAAGGTTTTGGTGGGTGTTTTTTCATGTGACATTTCAGAGTTCATCATAGATTTGATTCATGGGTTTTCTCTGTCAGAAGTGCATTACAGTCCTCCAGTCACCAGATTTGGGGGATGTGCTGGAGCATGCCATAGATACTTACTGGCCCAGCTTCCTTTCCTTAGAAACCTAGAAGAGGAGCAGCGTGAAAGAGGAGAATAGGGTGTGTATTTGGGTCTCAGCCCACTGAGGAGCTGGGATGCACCTCAGAGCACCACGCTCCAAGAGCTGGAAAGTGCTCCTGGATCCCACAGCATGAATACAGATCAGGAGGAACAAACAAATGTCTCATGTCTCAGCTTAACGCAGCTGATTACAGAAGTGATGAATAGTTTTGGTAAGGTGTGCCATGGTTTACATTAGTGCTTTTCTTAGTAGGCCCCAAAGTTCTTTTCGTTTGCCAGAAGTTTGTTTCATGTACAGTTGTGCTTCCACTTCCACCCCAGCAAGAGCAAAGTTGTGACACACTCGGGTTTTGCGAGGCAGCTCGGCAGTTCAGGTACCTTTAGCTAGTCTCAGCAGTAAATGCTGCGGATAAAGTCAAGGTCAAAGATGTGCAGGATGTTTTGTGTGCTGATTGCCCAGGTCAGGCATAGAGCAGCATGGGAATGGCCATATGGAGCTGGAGCAGGGGATCCTCTTTATCAGGGCACTGCCTCTGGCAGCAGCCAGCAGTGGACACCTAGGTCAGAGCATAACCGGAGAAACTTCCTCCTACTCTCATCTGCCCTTCTGCTCCTAGTGCAGCTTCACTCCAGCTCCAGCTCAAGCACTTCCTGAACCAAATTTATTCAAATCATCTTTTATCTCTGTCTTGTTTATCCGTGTAATTTTCCCATTTAATATATGTGCTGTTTGTGTATGCTGCCAAATTCCTCCTTTCTTTCTTGACAAAAAATATGATTTCCAGTATAACATCACCTTAAAGTACAGTGATTGAAGTAACTACTGCTAATAAAAGAGTAGCACATATTTTCCTTTTATGATCGCCTTAAGTACTGCTTGATATGTTTTAATGTCTAACATTCCTAAGGCAGCTGTTTGCCTTTCATGAAACATTAATTAGAATGTAAGAATCAAAGAGGAGAAAAAATACATGTGTATATGTGCATGGGCATCTGTTTATGAACAGGAGACAGTAGCAACTCTGTATTTTTTTTAAAAAAAGTAAATATTTGAGTGAAGATTTTTATCAGGAGATGACACTGATATTTAAGCGTTTTATAGCAAAAAACTTACTATGTTTTTATATAGTAGAATTTTGACATCTGACTACTATAAGGAGTTTTATAAACTGTAATGAGAAATAATCCATGTCATATTTCTTCATAGTGTAGTGTGTAGTGTTACCACTATCTTAAGTGGGATGAGAACATTACAGGACCTACGAGAAAATGTAATTACATTATGTGAAAAGCTGCTACAAAAGAAAGTAATTGAGAGCTGGAATCTGGGAAATGTTATTCAAAGCCTTTTCTCAAAAAGGCACAGAGTACCCACATGCCTGTTAATGTGTGAAACTTAAGGTCTTAACTAACAGAAGATACTTTGTCTTAAGTGACATTAGCTCCATGAGTGAGTGTTGTGCTGCTGTGGATGTGTTCATTCAGAAAAGTGCCAGAGGAGCGAAGCACAGGTGTTGGGACTGTGGTCATCCCTGCTGCTGAGAGTCCTTGGTAGGGAGCTGCTCTGAGAACCACAGGAGGACCGACAGCTGCCATGGGGGTGTGTGAGCATGCTGCTCAATGCGCTCAGGGGGTGCCATCCCACACTGAATCCAAAGGCTAGGATTTTAAAAATTATGTCTATAGTTAGTCACTTAACAGCTCTAGTTTCTATAAATGTTAAGCAGCCAAAACCCATGATGCTTCTTTCTGCAGCCCTGGCTCCCTTTGAACACTGAGCAAATGCTGGAGATCCCAGGATTTTCTTCAGCTGCTTATTACCATCTGAATGCAGGCATGTTGTACTCTAGTTTTCTGCTTCTATTTGATTTGCCTGCACTTCTAATTACTATAACTTACAGGCTGACCCAGAAGCTTTGCATGTCTCATAAAGATTCACACTGCTAAATTTATATACTATTTGAATGTTTGAGTATTGTATAGGTACATATTTTTCCCTTTAAAAACATAAAACCTGTAAATATCTGAATATCCAAAATTGATGTGATGGTGGAATATGAGTGGTTCTATCATGTATTGCCAAAGCACACCATCAGCTCATAGGTGTTTGACATGGTCATATCTCCTGATTTTTGTTTTCAGCCTATTTATGTGGTTATTTTTCTTTGTGTTTTGTACTCAAATATTGCAAGAAGCAACTTTTCTGTGGAGCAAAAGGTGGATTTTCCAGTTGTTCCTGGTGTTGATTGCTTACGTCCATGTTCTCGATTTCTTTACACATATTCTAAATTTACGTGGAAGCTGTGGTAATCACGACTGGTTGCCACTAACAGGGGTGATGACACTCTCCTAACCCATGGCCAGAGGTTCCCATTCTCTGCCATTTGTCAGTGCAGGTACTTGGCAGACTCTCCTACTTAGGGAGTCAAGCTACCAAAAGCTTCTCAGATTTTTTTGGCAGAATTTTCTTTTCATCATTGTGAGTCCTGCACTGGCTTGCTGTAGAATCAGGCAAGTGCCGGTGCCAACAAAACAGAAAGCAGCCGGAGTGGGACTGTCCTGGTGTGCCATGGCAGCCAAATCCCGTACTCCACCGCTCAGGGGCTGAGGAGCACAAGAGGATCACAGCTTGTGTTACACGGTCTGGCCTGCCGAGCCGCTCATCCAGGCTGAGCAGATGCATTGTCCTGAGCCCCGTCTGGTTTTTCTTCCCACGGTAGCCAGAGTGGAGGGGACATGGCTGATACGTCCTGAGTCTCACCCCAAAGGGGAGAGAGCCACGGACTGTTGTGAGGGTGCAGCCACAAGTCTCTCAATCAACTACAGGGCCAGCTAGGGAGGAAGGTAATACAGCCTGACTGCCCTGGAGGAGAGACTTAGGTAAGGTGACAGGGATGTTGGGCACAAACTGGTGTGACCTGTTAGCCCTGGATCAGTGTGTTTTCCGTGAGGGCTTTGGAGGCAGGCAGGATGCATAGCCAGAGTCTGAGCTCATGGTGGAGAGGCCAAGGAAGAGTAGAAGTGGTAATCGCAAGGATGAAGATGCAACACTGGGACACTGTTTGGGTTTGTAGAGCAAACAGCAAAGTGTGGTTTGCTGCACGTCCCCGGTTCCTTGCTGGCCATGTCAGCCAGCCCTTGGCCAGCTTGCTGGGATGCCAGCAGCACCCAGGAGCTTGTGCTTGGGTGGCCAAAGGTAACCCTGTGTGTTTGCCACAGGGTGAGCGCACTTGAGCACACTGTGAGTGGGGAGCAGCCAGGGTGCAGGGACTTGTGGTGTGTCACGGGACTGAACACAGTTCAAGGCTTTAATAAACAAACTCTGCTCCTCAGGCAGCTCTGCTCTGCAAATTGCTCAGAAAACACAGGATCAGTGTAAAAACACCCATTACATGTGGTTTTAAACAGCGTTACTGCCTGTGCCAAGGGCTGTTCGCAGTCTGCATAGAACAGAGGCAAAACACCTAGGATGTCATGGGCAGCATTGGTAGAAAGGAAAAATAATCCTGCAGCCAGGATTGTTATAATCCACATCTCGTGCACTGCAGATCATGTTCAGCAGAACCTGATGGCCATCTAGTGGTGAAGCCCCAGTCAGTGTTAGGTTTTGCAGGCTTTGTATCAGAGAGACAAGCACTTGGCCATGTGTGAGTTGCAAAGATGCATGTTTTCGCTTCCAACTGGAAGTAGCACGGCTGAATTTTTATAAATCACCCTAAACACTCGCATTGGTTTTACTCATTTCACCCTACCACCTGTACTGACTACAAGTGTTGCAGCTGCTCATGGAGGCAGCCAGCAGTCTCCCGGGACTCCCATTAGGTGTAACAATTTCTACACTAACGTAGAAATTACACTTGTTTCAGAAATAATGAGCTGCACATAAATAAACATCAAGCTGACAGCTCAGAACCCAGTTTTCTTCTTTGTTAATTTATCTTTCAAACTTCATGTTTCAGCAGTAATTTATTACATGCTGCTGAGCTGTTACGCGTGGCATCAATCCTGCTGCAAAAGCCAACCTTGAGCTTTAAAGGCTGCCTGAGATCGTGGCCGTTAACAGGAGAATTGGCAGCTCCTCCTCAGGGCACCCTGGGAGCTCTTGGCTGATGACAGGTTTCCAAGTCTTCCCTCTGTGCAGTTGCTGGAGGACACTTAAATTTGAGAGAGGCTGCTACGATACAGTTTGTTTGGGTTTTGGTTGGGCAAGGAGGGGCACTGTGGTCTTTTTTGTGGTGTTTTTTCTTTATTTATTTTATAGAATTTTAAAATGCATTTTAAACGAAAAGGAAAAGTAAGTCAGTTGAAAAGATAAATGCCTGTGAATTCCCTGACACATCCATTTCAACATCTTTGTCCACCATGGTGCCATCAAGCAGTAGTTTTGGGAACCCTGTACTGACCAGAGACACCTGGCACAGCCCCTGTGGCCTTCAAAACGCACAAAATGTGGTCTTGAGGACTTTCCTTCTATCTGTCTTGTTGGTGAGGGTATTTCGTAGAAATCGCTTGAGGAAGAAGAGGGTGTCCCTTTACTGTTTGCATGGCAAAGGGAAAGAACATCAGCGAATCATCTGGAAGTTACAGTGAGAGGGACTAACCTGAGGAAGCTCAAAAAAGCACTTTGTGCTTTTTTTAGGGTCTTTGGTGATATCCCCATTTAAAGTCACACAACTTTTGCAAGGCTAAAATAAAGCTGGTGATATCAGATAGATTCTGGCTCCTTTTCCACTCGTGAACATGTCTGCACTAGGGGTCCCCCTGAGCCACAGGAACTGAAGTGACAGAGGAAAACCACCTTGGACATAAGCTCTCACTTGCCATGTGGGTCTCCTCTGCTGGTTAGTTTGTCATTTATGCTGCATGGCTGCGAAGGGAAGGCATGAGGTGACATTTGCGGGTTCTAGCTGACAGTAGCTTTTCTCCTTGCTGTGCTGAGCAAGGAATGACTGTGAAGCTCTCAGGGGATGGTGACAATATTTGTCACCTTCTGTGACTTCCTCAGTTATTTTCCCTCCTGTGGAATAAGTAGGGTCCTACAGTTTTTAGAAAGGGGGAGCAATCCAGTTAAGAAGCAGCAGCATTGATCGTGTGCCACCTTCATGGCACTGCTCTGTGCCATCCTCTTCTGTATAAATATCTGGGAAAGCACAGAGCAGTTCCCAGCAGTGAGATCACTTCCTCATATGTGACAAATAGCTTTTTATGAGGTGCTGACTCTTCTCAAGGTTCATTTTGTCTTGGGGCTTGAAATTGCAGCAGCATTTTAAGCTTGATCCTCCTCCCATTTAAATGAGCTATACTGTCCAGGATCTGAACGCTCTGTTACAAAACAGGGTTTTTATGACAGCTCATAAGTTAGTTGCAGCAAAAATGATGACCAAATACTTACTTTTAAAGAAAAAGATTATCTGGTCTTGAGCACTGGATTTTGTATGTTCACTGTTGAGCTTTAACATTCGATTTTCACGTTTGCTTTTATTTCAGCTGATGGAATGTTTAAAAAAAACCCCAACTGGAGTAGTAAAACCATTCTCAGTGAATCGTCTAACCCAAGACTTTTATTTGAGATGCAGATGCTTAAACGCAATTCCTAAGCCATTTCTGTGAAAGCTAGACATATCCGTATTCCAGTCACTTAGTTAAAGTGCTAATGTTTCTTACTCTCTTGGGGACAACTTTGTGCTAGCTAATGTTGTAACTACAGCTCTTTGTTCACTTTTTTCTCCATTTCAGGAATTCTCTGCACATCTGTTTACATGCATCATATTATAGGCAAAAAATAATTAATCTAGAGAATCTCTTGCCTGAAGGTGAAGTAAGAATATGTGTTAAAAGAGAAATAGAACTAAAAGAATATATGTTCAGAAATAAAGTACTTTTTTTTTCCAGTAGTGCTTTAAATTAGGATTGTACTATGAAAATATTTAGACAAAAATAAAAACACGTAATTCAGACTACCACTAATTCAAGGCTTAGAGATTTGTATGCAGATAATTAGAACATCAGTGAAATCACGTGCTCATGGTGTGAGATGCTTTATGCAAACTTTTAACCTCGTATAAATAGTCCTCAGCGAGTTGTGGAAAGCTCTAGGAGTTCAGTGGCTCCTCTAACAGGAGGTTGCAGGTCGGTGTTAACAGAGGTGCTTCCCAGCAGATAAATCAACATCAGTGCTCCTTTCAAATGCCTGTCTCAGTACCGTAGCTTCCCCAAAGGTTCACGCTTTTCCTTCAGATGGATCTTAAGAGTCTAAAAGAGCAGGCTAGTGAATCTGTAGTCCATTTACCTTAAATGTCAATAAACCTGGGAAGCCCCAGAAATCTGATGAAGGCTAGAGTTATTCCAGTACTTAACTAAACAGGCTGGAGCAGCTGTGGGTGACCGTGATTGCTGTGCAATATAATCATAGTGAGGTTGATAAGATGATCAGTTAATAATGATTTATGGCTGGGCAGTATAATTACTGGCAGTCAATGAGGGTTTAGATCTTGGCCTTCCAACTTCATAATAATTTATTTAACCAAGCCAAATGCATTGCTGTAGCCAGGCTTTCTTCAAGTATTAGATCCAACACACACTGAACTTAGAAACTCATGCAGCATGACTTCAATGTTGTTTTTCTAATTGCTTAAAATTAGTATAACTGATAGGCTGTAGGACATTGCTGTAAATGGAGTATCTTTGATAAGCATTTGTTTGTTTCTGTGGGGATTGTTCTCTGGCCGTGTTCTAATAAACTTAATTTATCAGTGTTCTGAAAGAAAATTCATTGGCTTGCAAGTGATAGATTGAGAATTTTTAAATGAGAAAATGGAAAAATCCCTGCTACAGGGTGATCTGGATCTGTTAGCAGTCTGTATTCAAACAAACAACAGGTGTTTGGCCTAATGTGAGGATCCATAGTTCAGATCTGGTTACTGGAAACATGTTTTTGTAAAAGGTTTCAGGCTTTTTATCTATTTAAACTTGTCAAAGAGAAGTGATGGAGGCTGTATATACACTTTTTTAGAAAACAGTTCAGTGAACTTGTACCTGGACCCATGTCAAATAGAAATAGAGCTCAGATGAAGTCAGGATGCTTTATTATTGGAGCAGTATTTCAAGGATCATGGTGAGTGTTTTGGGCAATAAGCACTTCTAAATCAAGACTTCAATTATTTCATACTGCAAAATATGCTCTATTTCAAGCACTAATTGTGTCAAAATGTAGAAAGGGAAATAGTTAATTCATTGTTTATGTCACTTCTGGCACAGTCACTTCTGTTACAGATGATTTTTTGGGGCCTGGGATATACACCACACTCTTGCTTCATTTTTTTGCTTGTGTTCTGTTTTTCAGTTCAATTTCACCATTCAGTATTGAGAGCACAAGGCGTCAGAGGAGGTCTGAGTCTCCAGACTCCAGGAAGCGACGCATCCATCGGTGTGACTTTGAGGGATGCAACAAAGTATACACAAAAAGTTCCCACCTGAAGGCTCACCGGAGAACACACACAGGTAAAATTTGCTGGCACTGTGCACTGTGGTTAAGACAAGCAGGTGCCTTTCTGTCCAATTTAGGGCATAATGAGCTTGTCATCCTGCACTAAGAGCCAAAGGCCTGTACCTGAATAACAGAGATGTCTGTGAGTGCATTGGCATTCTGGTACAGATCAGGAGTGTGCTTTTGAATGGAACTTCCCTGTCATCCCGTCTTGGCAGCACAAGACCAGTGTCAGCACCAACCAGACTCTTCTCAGATGAAACTCAACAGAAAAGTGGCCTCTAGGGACATACTTGCTGTGCTTCAGCAAATAAAGGGTGGTCACTGCTTGGGACCAGTCCAGAGAAAACCCTCAAGAAGAGCGTATAGTGTAGTCATGAATCTTCAGCAGCACTTTTTCTGCTCTACAGACCTGTTTCTTTTGAAACTTCTTCCTTTTATGGATGCCAGGAGCTCCTGAAATCCTTCAGTTCAATTCAAGTGTAAACTCAAGTCCTCAGTATGTCTTTCTGGAGGCTTTCAGAGACACGTACCCCATACTGGAGAGGGAAGTCATCACTGTATGAGAATTGGTTGCACTAGATCCCTACAGCAGAGATGCAAGCGAGGTGCCTGGAGGGGCTGGGTCCCATTCAGGGGTGACCATACTTAACACTCAATCAACACTTGGTGTCCTTATTAACTTTATGGGCTGTTAACTAGTCTGTATGACAGGCATGTAAGGGTAGCTGAAGCAGTGATGTGTAATAGCTGTAATTTTATTGTGGATAAACTCAGGAGCAGTAATTTGAGGTTATCAAGAGCAAGTCTAAAAGGGGATTGATTGGATGGCTAGAAATGCCATGGACAGAACACTCTGAGCCTCAGTGCTGTTCCTCACTCTGATGCTGATTTGCTTAAATTAAATTTATTGATCTCTCTGCTCTTAATGGACTTCAGCATTCTTGTAACTCCTTGGAGGAAGGATGGTGTTTATGCAGCATGTTGGACAATGTTGTTCTTTGCTGAGAATCTGCTGGCACTTTCTGTGGTCTGATGTACTCTAAAGAGTATGAGATACTATTTTAAAAAATTAAGTGAAGGCTTCTCCATTTCAATTGAGGCCGCATCTCCATCACTCTTTCCAGTTTGTCTTTTGGCTGGTAGAACTTTCGTAGCGAGGAATTCTGAACAAGGGTCCATCCTAATATCCCCTACTAAAACAATTTCTATAAAGTACAAGTCCCTTCCTTAAACAGCAGAAATGTTCTGGTGATCTGGAAATGTCATTACATTTCCTTCCAGGCCAATTTTCCTGGTTTCTTTACATCTTCCCATTAAGATGAGCCTTCTGCTCTCTCATTATTTGTCATGTCTTGTCTTAATTCTTTTTTCTTCCTCCCTCTTCTTTCCCATCTTAAATGTGGTATTTCATCTCTGCTCTTCTAATATCTTTTCTATACCCTTACCCTTTCACCTTTTTCTGTCATTCTTGTTTTATTTCTTTTATCCCAGCCTAACCCTTTCCTTTCTAAAGTCCCTTTCCTTCTCCCTGCCTGGATTTCCGTGTTGTTTCTTTTCTTGCCTGTATCACCCTTTGAGCATTATATGTCTGTAACAGACTCAAAGACAGAGAGCTCAGCAGAGAAAAACTGTAGAGTGTTTGGTTTAAAACAAAAATACCATTTATCTGCTTACACCACAGGGAAGTCACTCTTCTCTGTCCTGCCAGACTGGCGAGCAGCCCAGGAATATAAGCAATCATCGTGTGAGTTACCAGACTCGATGTGAACAACCTCAGAAATGTCACACCCAAGTCAGCCCAGAAACAGAGGAGGCTCTTTTCTGCCGTGACATTTTAAAACAATGAGAATTATATTTGTTGGACATCTGTAGTTCTTCAGTGATCTCATGGGGCAACCAGTGCTTGCAGGTAATGCACCCAAATCAGTGTTAGATAGTCAACACCACTGAATCTCAGGCTGTACACTTAAGGTGCTCAGAAGTAGGCACTGAAGGCTTGAGTGGATCTAAGTAATCCCACTTTAAGCATATGCAACTCTCCATCAGCACGAAAGGAGTTTGTCTACCTGCTGTAATCGTAGGATCCATCTCCCCAGCTGTGGTTCCCTGGCAGCTGGGTGTCAAGGCTATGCTATCTGTCTGGGATCGCTGGGTAGTCAGACAAGAGGGATTGGCACCTCTGGGGCATGTTATTCCCTCTTCAGGTATACCCAGGAATTGGCATGCAGAAGTGCTTCTCTTCCACTGCTGAGTACAGAGGAAGCCCAGATACCTGCCAGACTGTGAGCTGGCTGAAATGAATTCCCACGCCAAAAGACAGCTGCCTGAACTATTTTGTAGTCATGCTGGAAGTTGGTTTATTACTTCAGAGAAAAAGAAAAATAACATCAAATCAAAACCCTTCATTAAATGGTCAGCTGATAACTGCTTTTTTTTGACATTGCAGCAGGCATGATGAAAGAAGTGTAGTCTAGAATAATGGTCAGTGCTGAATTTAGCCAGTGGATCCAGTGAGAAAATCTGTGTCATGCTGTTAAAATTAAATGTGTTTTACAGGACACTTCTAAAGGTCTTGATAAGAAGTTGGTATATTCAGATTTACATGTAGCATTGGCCATGAGCATACTCCATGTACTAATCTCATCTTGCATTTTTTATCTTGGCCTTTACTTTTGCTTCAGGGAAAAGAAGTTAATTATTCACGTATGACCCACAGTAATTAGTGCAGTTTTGGATAAGTATAAATGAAGTATGACAGCTATGCACGCAAGGGTGAGCAAGTTTCAGTAGGAAACTTTCTGAGAATAGATCACAGAAACTCAGCATTGCATAATCTGCACCTTATTTTTTTTTAGGCAGGCTGATCTTGCTGACAATTGTTTACCTAAGCAGTATGTGTTTGTGAACTTTTTTTTTCATTTATCCAATGATCTTAAAGATATTTTCCAACCTAAACGATTGTCTGTGCATAGCCACTGAAACATTCACAGTAGTTTAGACACAGGAGGAAAAGCAATGTGGTGTTTTGACAGGATGAACAGATTTGTTAGTTGGAAGGTATACTTCTTTTCATCCTAATGAAGAACGGAAACAGAATATTATAGATGGTAAGAGTTGAATTTCATTATCTTGGAGTAACTCCTAGGTTTTTTAAGTGTGCTGTCGTCTAGCTCCTCAATCCTTGCCACCAGTGTCCTCAAAACTTAGTGTGCTGGTGTGGGCATGGAGTCCACTGGGGGGCGGACTTGAATTACGTATTGTCTCTCTGACTGGAAAAACTGCAAGTGAAACCTCTGATACATACAGCATTGCATAAATCACAAGCACTGGTATTAAATTTCTCTTTCTAGTATCAGCTTCTTGTTGTTGTTTTGCCAGATCATCAAATAAAGCTATCAGGAGGTATCGGGTGTGATGGAGAGCCTTCGGGGCTTGCAGGCAATCTCGCAGCTCAGGTTTATCAACTCTTTCTGCAAGGAGAAACTCTGAGAAATTGGCTCACTGGACTTGCATTGAGTTAGTTTCTGCTTCAGTGAGCTTAAAGAAAATTACTAATGGGCGACTCCACAAAGGAATAGTCTTTAAAAATGGGAGAAACAGCAGGCATGGGTTGCATTCCCGGTTTGTGTTCATCTGTGTTGCACTTGGCACTGGTGCTGGTGTTGGCCCCAGGAATGGGGAGAGTGTAACTTCTGTTTCCAAGGGGTCTGCACCTGTGCAGCCCTAGTGGGACTCACCTTCTTCACTTTGCTGCTTTTACTTTGAAGATGGAGAGGGAAACAGTCAGAGAGCTATTTTATGATCTGTAGTGGCTATTTCAGTCCTTTTAGGCAGTACTAAAGTTGCCATTAACACTTCCAGTAGGACAGCTGAGTCCTACAGACTGAGTAATACCGGTTCTTTCCACTGTGTGCACATCTAAACATCTGAAGTTGTTCAGTTTAAAACTGGTTAAATCCAGTTCTAGCTCATCGTGGCTACCCCCTTATGATATGGAGAAGCCTAAGGAGTTTTAAACATTGTATGAATCATCCTGAAGAAGTCAACAGAGAAAGAAGATGCCTTCTTTGAGGTTATGTGGGACATAATTTTACAGTGTCTGAAACACAAGAGATTTGTTCCCTGTCTCTCACCTCCACAGGTTTTTCATTTACTGTAGTAGTAATCAGCATTCTCTATTTCTGTGCAACCTTATTTCAGTGGTTAGTTAAAAATTTCTGGAAGAACGTGACAGTGCAGCTTTCTGGGGTCAACAGCTGCAAAAGCCTGGGACTTTCCAGGTGGCATGAAGTGGGAAAGGATTTAATCCATGAGTGTAGGCACCATATATCCACAGGCATGGCTTTGCTCCTGCCTCAGAGGAGTGGAGGAGGCCAAGGTCTGTAACCAGAGCACTTTTGTGGAACTCAGATACTGGGCTGCAACTGCTGCTCTTCATCTGTGAGCCCCAGTCGGCTCTGGGTCTGAATCACCCTTCTCAGTGCTGCTGCTGCAGGAGAGAGGCTGCTCTGTCAGCCTCTTACAGAGCCAGGCTGAATATAGCCCCCAGGCCAAGTGAATTTTTTAGTGTTTGATGCTTTGTCCTTGATCAACGCCTATATCATTCCTGAGAGATGAGAGCAAATACCTTTGCCACAGACGTAATGAAGCCTATTTGTCAGTGTCAAGGGGTCTTCAGCAGTGTTACATGGAGACAGTAAACATCTCAGAAGTACAGATTTGTACCTGAGAAAATGACAGCATTCCCTGCCCAAGATGTTCCTTTGTAGCTGGGTTGAGACACCACCGTAGAAGAGAGGACTAGTGAGTACATGGGTGTTTTATTTAGTCTGTGCTTTTTCAAACATTGCATTCCTCTCACTCACTGTTGCTCCATATATTATTTTAATGTGAAAGGGCCCCTGTCATTAGTCTTTGTTCACATTTTCCTTTGAGCGCTTTCAGAGTGGACTTAAAAAGTCAGAGGCACCAAAAAAGTTATTTTTGTCCTGTAGGTTTTAAAACTCCATTCATTACCTGTTGTTTCCTTAAGGTCTGTTTAATGCCTTTTGCTAACTATAAGTTCCAGAGAGATATTTACAGGTTTGTAATCCCTTCTTTAGACAGTTATTGGGAAGAAGCAACATTTTTAAAATAATCTGTCTGGATTTTACTTGAACTGTGTAGATTTTTGGTCTCTAACACGTCTTTGTCACCTGCACGCCAGACTCACTCTTCAAAACTCCAGCTTTTCTTTCTCATGTCCTATGTTCTCCCTGTCCCTGAGCTCTTCCTGCACCGTGAAAAGCTGTCAGGTGAAAAAGGCTTCAACAACAGGTTCATATACTGTTCCAGAAACTGGGAATTTAAATAAACAAAGCCAATCTAAAAATTAATTTGCTTTAAGTAAAATATAGGAGGTTCTACTTGTGTTGAGTGATGCTTTTATTTTTTAAGAAATACTTTCTTTTAGTGTTTAAAATTTACTGCCGGTTTCAATAAGCAATAGAGCTTTCCAATGTGAAAATGAGTATATTTCACAGATTTTTTTCTTTTCTAGCTTTTCTGCATTTTCTTCATGCAGTTTCTCTTTAGAAGATGAACAGATTATTTAATAAATGAAACCTCAGGCTATTCCCATTGATGTGATGGGGTTCACATTTCAGGACAGAACTATATTTCAAGGCAGGTGTCTGCTGGTGCAGTATGTACCAGGGGTGTAAGGGCAGGCTCACCAAAGCCACGGTAGCCTAGAAAGGTGATGTAGAAGTGGGAACCTCTGGACGTAGTGAGATCGTTGTCTGAGTCCAGCTAGTTACAGGCAGGTGTCCATACCAGAAGGAGCTGGTACATCCAGTTCTCTTCCAATAGCCGCTCTGTGGAAAGTTAAATGATTTCATTTCTGGCACATTTTGCAAGCTCTGAATTCACCTTACGCACGGGGAGTCATTCCTCCGCATTGTAGGTCTGATGCTGTGCCGATATGGAAGAGCGCCCGTGTGGTTATTCCAAGGCACTTTGATGGGAAAGCAAGTCTAATTGTGTCTGTGATTACTTTCAGTCTCAAGGTTATGAAAAATATTTTCAACAGTGCCCCTTGACTTTGTAAATATGGGGTGCATATGTGTTTTGTCTGTGTGTGGCACGAGGGAATAATGATAATTTCATTATGCAGAATAAGATCTTCTCTAAGCCAACCATTTAGTACTTAATCCTCTACCTCCAAAGAACTGCAGTTCATCTAAGGTCTCTGGCGTGATTGTGGTCTACCATGTGTAGCCCTGAAGTGCCATGAAGGCAAGAAAGATGTCTTTACTCCCACTACTTCCAAAACACTTTCCCAGATGTTGCACCCAGACCTGGAGGAATAAGTTCACAGTACAGGTTTTCCAACTCTTGCACCCCACTCAGTCCCCAGCAGAGGGAACAACAGTTTGTTGCTGGTGATTCCCCGTGTCTTTTGGGAAGTGTGTCTGAAGTTGCTTGTGCCCATCCTTTCCTGGTCAGGGCAACCTTTGATCGGAAACACAGTCTTTAAGAGTGCAGCATGCTCAAAACTGCAAGCAAGCTTCACAAAAGTATTTTTTAAAATGCTTCATTCAGGTTTTCTTCTTACCTATTTTCTTTCCTTTTTTTGTGCATAAAAGCAAACAAGAGGTAGATCCTGAAAATTAGTATTTTCAGTCTTCACTTTTTTGCAAATAAGTGGTTAGAAACATGGGTAAATTCTACAAAACCTTATTGTTTCATGGGAAAGTAAAAAGATCTGATGAAACTTGTGTAGGATGAGGAGTTATTTTCTGCGCTTTGGTGTTTTCTCCACATAGAATATGAAATAGTGTTATTTTGGTCGCATTAATGAGCTTTCACCTTGTCCCTTGTTATGCATATTTTTGTAATTTAATATTTTTCTTTAGTGTTGTATATATGTAATCTGATTTTTTTTGTGATAAAAATTGGTATATCTTATCTTGGAAATTTTAATTCCAACTCAGTTAAATGGGAGGTGGGTTTTTGAATGCTCTATTTCTATACACAGCTCAGCACAGCAGTGCCCATCCTCTGCTTGAGCCTGACTTCAAGCATAGTGCAAATGACAAACAGTCAGTTGTGCAAAACTGTGAGACAAAGCCCATCCCTTGGAGCCTTTTTGTTGTTTTTTGTTTGGGGGTTTTTTTTATTATTTCTTTGGCAGGTTTTCATTGTTGTTGTTTTGGTTTGGCTTTTTTTTTTTTTAAAAAACAAAAGGAAAGTTTAAGTTTTATACTGAGAAACATGATTATTTCTCTTGATGAACATGGTGGAGCAATGCCTGGAGCATCCAGGAGGAGTGACAGTACTACTATTGAAGGCAGATGGGTAGGGAAGTGTGGCTTGTTTGGTGTCTCCCTTGCAGTTATAGACCACAGGACAGGAAAGTTGTTTTATTTGGGGAAGGCGAGACTAAAACCCAAGCCTGCAACACCCTAGTTAAGGAGAGTAAGTGTGCAGGTCTGCTGGCACCCTCCATACAGTTGGCTGCTGATGGGAAGAAGTACGGATCTGTTGCATTACCTTTCCCAAATACTTTAGCGAGTGAAGGCTGCTATAAAAAGCAAAACCTCAGTCTTTTCCCACAGCACTGGAAATTCAGTAGTCCCATATATTTGCTGTGACTGTTGTGAAGAAAACTTTGTGCCATCTTCCACTACAGATATATCTATAATCTATATATATGTTAAGTGTACATATATATGCACTTAACATATCATTAAAAACTTGCATATACACCATGTCATACAGGAAACAAATTTCAGGAAGGTTAATAAAACGCTGTTTTTCCTGAACTGTTGGGATTTGGTTTGACCCTTGGATTCAGGTGCACAGGAAGAGGCCTTTTACATTTCCAAATGTTTTACTTTTTCTGTTTTTACAGGGGTTAAAATTTATCATTCTGCATCAACAGCGCCCTTGGCAGTGTACGTAACTAATCCTTGTCCCAGAGCATTAATTCATTCATATGTCACATAGTACTTGGTAGGGCCAGTTGTGGGGCAATGTCTCTGCAGAAGCCTCAGAAAGAGAAAATGTGGAATTTACTTGGATCTCCCCTCTTTCTTTCTTTTCTGGGCATGTGGTTACAGAACAGGCCAGAGACTGATATAATGGATTTGCCTTCTTAAGTTACAGCAAATTGAATTTTGTGATTTTACTCCTGAAGGCTTTTTGTGGGATTTTTACTTAAACAGCGTCAGACCGGGGCAGCTGTATACTTAGAGTGGTATGTGGGACAATAGTAGTAGAAGGAAAGAAGTAGGGCTGCCAAACTAGTACTGGTCTTGCAGAGGGAGTGAGAAGGGCCAGGATGGCAAACAGGACTCAAGCCCATCAGGGCAGTGAAGTGAAGTGATTTGTGCGGTTTGATGTGAGAAAAGGACTCCCACCTGAGTTATCACACGTGGAGTTTGTAAATAATGAGTTCAAGGGCTGCCGAAGTGTAATGAAGTTTTGTCTGTTCTTCTAGAGTGGAGGTTGTCACTGTATATTTGAACTGAAGAAATTGTTTTGTTCCCAGTTTCCACATGAAGAAACCATGTCCCTGTGCTTTGCCTAAGTCAGACCAAGAACAAAAAATAAAAAACCTGAACTTCAAGACGTGTCCCAGGCAGCACAGTATGTTCCTGTTCTGCTTGTAGAAATTGTTTTGCCAGACTTGCTCAACTGATACGAAACTAATCTCTTCCCGGAAAGATATTTTATTTGCATATTTTAACAATACTGAGACATAAAAGTCAAATTGCCTATGTTCACAAAAATAGAGAGTGAATTAGAAACTGCATAAAGTAAATAATTGAATTAGATTTTTACATCAAAATTATTGAAAATATTTCAAAGTTTTAAAGGGTTGAAGCTAAGACCTAGCACTTTCATTACAGAAAGTAAGGTGTTCCTAATGTGTAAGTCATAGCCTTGCTGTTCACTCTCAGCAGATTTGGGAACGCTGATGCTCTCTGGTTTGGTTTTCCTACCTGCAGAATGGACTTGATATTTGTTACACAGTACTACTGTGAAGAGAGACTTTTATGAGGGATTACATTTTCAAAAAAGCTTATAAGGCACTTCAAAGTTGTAAAGTGCTTGATAAGTGCTCTATTTTTTCATTAAAAAACTATACTAATAAAAATAACACATAAAATGTAAGAATTACCATTTTTCCCTTTTCCCCGTGTCTGAAAGCTAAGCTCCCCTCTTCCTCTGGGAGTGCCTGAGGATGTTCATAATCAGGTAGTGTTTTTGCTGTTAAAAGATTCTTTTCTGCCTGAAATTTCTTATTTTTAGTAGAAATGCAAAATCTAATTAGCCATCATTTGTGATTTTCAATGTATGATTTCTTCTCCTAGAGTCCTGTTAGTATGGGTGCAGTAGGACTGTCCCATATGCTTCAGAACAATTCTGGTGTTTACATGGGAGCTGAAAACAGCTGACATCAACACTACACATTACATATATTGCATAACATCCTATAGCAGCAACCAGACCAGGAATCACCAGGAGATGTCCTCAACCCTGCAAAACTGCAGATCTGTTCACTTTGACTAGAAAATGTGGCATATCAGACATAGGCAGAGGCATGCTTGCTGGCTTATTCATTTTCTTCCAATTTGTTTTGGGCTAAATCCTTATGACCTCACCCTGTTTTTTTTGTGGGGAGTACTTGTCTGAAATAATGACAGCAGAAACTTGGGGCATAAAGATGTATATAGCAGAACGGGTCATGTTCCACCTATTAAACTGTGCAAATTTGACTAGAACTCGTATTTTGTGAATGGGGTGAGGGGTGTCATCTCCTCCATGCCCCCATCCTCTCCATCTGGAATTACTACACAAACTTATACATCAGGTTTTGTTTCCATGTGCTTTCTAACTTTGTCTTTCACAGGGTGATGAAAGCTTAAACATAGAAAGAATCTGACTAGATTGCTAAAACTTTACCCCTGAACAGTCCCCTATGTTTATTTCCTCATTGTCTCTTATTTGGAATAAAAGTGTTAGCAGCGTTCCAAAATGCTGCTTGCCACTGCAGAAAGGAGCTGCAGAGACGTGATGTAATAACTCAAGAGTCATGGTGACAATTCCATGTGCAGAAGAAATGGATAGATAGGGATGTCTGAAGAGGACATAAGTAAGAAGGGACATGGCACTCATCTGTAATACCAGAAAGAGAGGGGAGTTTATGCCAGAGGGAGAGAACTGTTTACAGCTTAAGCACTGGGATATTTTCTGTCCTGGTAGTAGACAGCGTTACCTAATGGTTGCCAAGAGCCTGCTAAACTGCTGGATAAATGAAACTTAAATAATACACAAATGAAAGGAACTGCAAGTGCACAGGGAGTACATGGGGCATCTGCAGTTCCTGTAAATAAGGTTCCTTGCCTAAGGAATGAATATAAGCCCAGCTCTGTTTCCTGGAGTTCCAGAACAGTTTCCCAGCTGGCAGAATAACCCATAACTATTTACATGGTGGTTTTGTGGTGTCTGTCTTTGAAACATCTGGTCTGGCATCATATACTGTTGATACCAGCTAGTTGATGGGCAGAGGATAGCTGCTGAGGAACATCCCACATGGGAGATTCTGCACGGCACAGAACAGACCCTGATCCCTTCATCTGTTACATGGCATGTCTTGGGCTGGTACCTACGCAGATATTTTTTTAATAAGGAATATGTGAATGTCATCAGGTTATAAAGTAAGAGTTCTAGAGATTTATTTCTCTGAGTGAATGGTCTTCCAGATGTCAGGATACATGAATAAAGATATGGAAAGACAGATGTTGGGCTGCGTGAAGGGTGGAAAATTTTGAAATGGCTGAACAGTGGTCATTATTCACCATTATTAGTTCAATATTTGAAGAGTTTTGGAGGATTTAATGAGCAGCAGTTATAACCATGTTCTTAAATGCCTAAGTGAGAGGAGTCATGGTAGGTTAGGAAAAATAATATGGTAAAAGTAATTAAACTAATTTGGCTTGTCACATCTGGACTACAAAAGGCATGGTTTTGAAGGGCTCTTAGAAATAGATGTTGTGTTAATAGAAGATTGAAAAATGACTATTCCCATTTGGAGCATTGACTCATCCCTTCAAAACTTCGTAATTAACTCCCCCAAATAATAGAAAATACTCATTTTCTACAGAGAACTGTCTAGAAGTACTTTTTCATGCTCCAGGGTCCCGCTTGATCTAGGTAAATGGCTGTTGTGGTGTACTGTTCACTATCCATCTATGCAAGACAAAGCTGCAGAATAGTTTTGGAATTTCTCTGTGTTTTGGGATATTTTTGTCAGGTTTCCGGACAAAACAATAGAGCTCTCAAAGGCATATGCAAAAGTAGAGGGTCAGCAAATATTCACAGCTTCAGGCATCTATTTTTAAATTGATAGGTTCTTTAAAACTTCACAGATTCATAATATTGAACTAACAGGATTTTATCTTTTTCCAGTTTTCCTTTTCTCCTCCTCCTAATTGCCACATGTTTTTAGTCTCTTTCTGCAACTCTCCTTGCTTCCAATTTCCCAAAACTGTTTAGTGTTTTGACTTCTTCATTCCTGCATTTCCACCACCCCAGGCAAAACTCACACAGCCTGCATTTGCTCCTTAGAGCTGAACGAGAATTTGAGTGTCTGGGTGCATGAGGAGTCAAAACGTGCCCACACTTTAAGCCCAAGAGTTTCTTAAACACTTAAACTCAAGTACTCGCACAGAGACAGAAGTGTCTGAGTCAGAATGGTTGAGTGTTTGACTTCAACTCCACTGCAATCCAGTCTTAAAATGTAGATAGATACATAGAGATACATATGCACAGCGGTTGAGCTCTTCCAATTAACAAACTAGTTTTGTCCACCTCGTCACGCACTGCTCTCTGGGTTGCACTGTTGAGGCCCAGCTCCTCTCTGTTAGTTGCACTGAGGATTTCAGCCATGAGTGCTCAAGCTCATTAGGAAAAGCTGGTGTGTGATACCTGACACCAGCTTCTCAGCTTGTAGCAATTCTGCTCCTGCTGATCTTTTCTCCATCCTTTGAACTCCCGGGTCTTCTGGTTTTGACAAACTCAGTGGTTAGTCTTCATGTCTGGGATGACACCAAACTAAAGGTTAAGAGTTAGTATATGAACGACATTTTTTTTCTAGCACTCAAGCATGCACAGATAATGTAGCTGTTTAAGAGAAAAGTAGTAGTGCTAGTCTTTCCCTAAAAGTTAGACTTGCGTAAAATGTTGATTAACCTTAATAAACAATCATATCTTTCACAGTTGTCTTTAGAGTGGCCTTTTTAAGGTGCATATGAGTGATTGTCTTCACATTAGTGCTACTTTTTTTCCTTTTAGCACTAAACGTATATATTTAATTGAAGACAACAAGAAGTCCTCTTAGATTGAGCTTGTAAGAGTGATCCTCCTTCAGTGGAGTGCAAGGAATTCCTTGCAAGGAATGTTGTCAGTCCTGTCTCATTCACATAGCTCTGTAAGGGCTGGCTAGGCAGGGCTCGATGAGCAGGGACGCTGGAAGCAACACGTGGGAACTCCAGCTGAGTGATCTGCATTCACATCCTTCCATCAGCTGGCTTTCATTTCTTACCTGAAATGATACTGTTTTAGTGGATGAACTATTTTTACTGTTTCTGATATTTCTGATATTTCTTGTGCAAACCACACCTTTCTGCATTGGGTTCTCTGTTTTCTGCTGTGGGAATGAAGATCTGGACTTCTGTGTACCAAGAGGGAGGATTTCCTGGATGTCTTTAATATTGCTATTAGTGATCTGGACAGGGAGATCGAGTGCACCCTTAGTAAGGTTGCAGATGACACCAGGTTGGGGAGTGTTGATCTGCTGGAGGGTAGGAAAGCTCTGCAGAGGGATCAGGATGGGCTGGATTAATGGGCCAAGGCCAGTTGTGTGAGGTTCAACAGGGCCAAGTGCTGGATCCTGCACTTGGGTCACAACAGCCCCATGCAGTGCTACGGGCCGGGGGAAGGGCTGGAAAGCTATCCAGCATAAAAGGATCTGGGGATGCTGATCAACAGCTGCTGAACATGAGCCAGCGTGTGCCCAGGTGGCTGAGAAGGCCAATGGCATCGGGCCTGTGTCAAAAATAGTGTGGCCAGCAGGGCCAGGGCAGTGATTGTGCCCCTGCACTCAGCACTGGTGAGGCCACACCTTGAATCCTTTTTTTAATTTTGTCCTTCTGACTAAAAGAAGGACATTGAGCTGCTGGAGTGTGTGCCCTTCCAGAGAAGGGCAGCGGAGCTGGTGAAGGATGTGGAGCACAAGTCTAACAAGGAATGGCTGAGGGAAGTGGGGTTCTTCAGCCTGGAGAAAGAGAGAGTCGGGGGGAACCTCTTTGCTTTCTACAAATACCTGAAAGGAAGTTGTTGCAAGGTAGGGGTTGGTCTCTTCTCCCAGGTAATAAGCGATAGGACAAAAGGAAATGGCCTTCAGTTACACCAACATTGCACCAAGGTAGGTTTAGATTGGATATTAGGAAAAAATTCCTCACCCTGGCTATCCAGTGAAGTGGTTGAGTCTCCATCCCTGAAGATGTTTAAAATTTCAGGTGCTTTTAAGTGAGAATCCAGAGCTTAAGAAATATGTGTTGTCTGAAAGTGTCTGTGGACAAAGAAGCCAACCGAGGTAGTATCTGGCGAACAAGAGAGTTTAAAAGTGTGTTGAGGGATGGGCAGGACAAGCGCTGCACTTGGAAAATGTTGATGTGGTGTGATGAGAGCGTTGGAATCACCCTGCCAGGTTGGATGGGGGTACTGCTATATTTGTACAGTGCTCTGCACCAACTGTTTGTGGCAAGAATATCTATGTAAGACAGTTCGGTGGCGAATTTGAGCACATTTTGTAGCACCGAGTCATTGGCAAGAGTGTGCATCCCACCATCTGCCCTGTATCTTGTGCCTGCCTGTCCAGCTCACAGCAGCTGCTGGATTTGTGATGCCCAATGCTGTGGCCACTCAGTAGCAATGAGCACTATTTGGTGCTCTGTGCTTGGCTGGGGAGTATAAGGTTATCTAGGCTGAGTTGCTGCTGGTGCTACTACAGGTTGTGGTCAGAGCCCTCATTGCTGGGTTCTCCTCGCAGCAACTGTTTCCCGCCCCCGTCTGACATCGGAACTGCAGCACAGCCCAGATGGTGCACAGAAGGTACCAACCCAGGAAGCTCAAATGTTGCTGACAACCTCGCTGACATGTCATGCTGATGTCTGTACAGCACTCGATTTCCTTACAGAGGCCTTTTCAGCTGGATTTTTCAGGGCTGTTTGAACTTTGTGATGATACTCTTACTTCGGAATTTTCTTTTGAAACAAGGGCTCTCTGCAAAACATTTATTGACTTTTGAAGAGACGCAAGGAAGGAGGTTCTGCCTACGACAAAGCAAGTGTTGCGTCACTGGTTCATGTAATTGAAATAGTTTCTTTCAAGCTGCTCATGATTCATAAGAGATAATAAATAACTGAAGAATGATTGTGCCCGGCAAAGGAAAGAGTTGATGCAGAGATGCTCTTTTGTTGTCCAGGTTGTGATTAGCTGGTTTCAGAAGGGGAAGTAAAATTTTAGACACACAAAAGGAAGATAAATATGGACCTCACACAGTTTCCTTTCCTCAGTTTCAGTTTATGCTGAACCATAGGATCAAGGTAACTGCCAAGAGCATTTCTGTAGACACTGAGGGTGGGTGATAGAAGTCACAAAGAAGTATAGCCTAAAAACATGGCAAAAATGGGATTTTATAACAGTTTGCTTTATGCACAAAATCCAGTTTGGCTGTGTTAATCTTCTCCTCTGACATAATAAAACATCATTCCTACCCTTAAATGTAAAGCAAGACGGTGGAATTTTCCAAAAATATACATTAGCCCAAGTCTGAGCTCACTGAAGTAAATGGGTATTTATGAACAGTATTTTGCAAGTCCCATGGCTGAGTACATTTAAAAATTGTACACAATTCCTAGTAACATCTTATGCAAAATTAATTTTACTGAAAGTAACTACGGTAAATAAAGAGGAGGTTTTGCTGATTGAATTTTTATGCTTCATTGGGAAATTGTAGTTGATTTTTACCAGCTTACTAAGAAATGTCCTGGAGTGCTGTTTACATAAATAATCAGAAACCTTCATAAACGTCGTAGAATAATGGGAAGTCTGTGTCAGCCCATGGTAAATTGCGGAAATATCAGTTAATCTGGTCATTTGGGGAGAAAGTGTAGCCTGACAAGATGAGGGTTGCAAACTCATATGGTAATAATGAGAATAATTACACAGCCTTTTGTCCTGATGTTAATCCTCGCATCACCCCTGCAAGGTAGGATCTATATTATTGCCTTAGTCCTGTTGATTTTCTTAGTCTTGTGAATGCCACAGGAATGATAAATCTCAAGGCCCTTTTCCTTATATTCAGCAGATCCAGTACCTCATAATTGTGTAATTTGGCCTAAAGCAACCCCTAGGCAGTGCATGTTCATGGGAAGCGTGCAGAGGGGATTGTGGGGATTAATAACAACAAGGGCAAAGTCACAACCTGTTTTCCCCCCTCCTCTCTTTCTTTTGTTTCTCCCAGGAGAAAAACCCTACAAATGTACCTGGGAAGGCTGCACCTGGAAGTTTGCTCGATCCGACGAACTGACGAGGCATTACCGCAAGCACACGGGAGTGAAGCCATTCAAGTGTGCAGACTGTGACCGCAGCTTCTCCCGCTCGGATCACTTGGCGCTCCACCGCCGCAGGCACATGCTGGTTTGAGAAACGCTACCTGTTCCAGCCGAGTTTAAGAGCTGGGTCTCTTAACTACCCGCAGTGAATTCAGCAGGGCTGAATCCCCCTCTACAGTGTTAACAGGCAGGGCTTTCCCTGATGTCTGTAACAAAAAATAATAACAGAAATCAAAAAAGCAGGAAAAGAAGTGCCACTCTTCTCCTCGCCATCTGAAGTTAACCCTGTCTGCCCCTCAGCATGGCTACCCCCTGAAAGTGTCATCACAATCACCTGGGAAATAGCAGCCGAAATGCTACAGGAATGGGCATTATTTTACATGCTGCATCCTTTGACAAAAAAAAATGTTTATAGCTTGTATGTTTTCTCAGCTGCCAGACATTTTGTTCCTGAAAAATCACTGCTGATTGGAGGATAGATACCACGAACCGATCATGATGATGATGATGATGACGATGATGATGATGATGATGATGAGAGCAAGACTGCTAGATCTGTATTATGCCATCTTTTCTCCTTGTTTTCAATACCATCTGGCCAGTGTCAGCACTGCACCGGAGCTGTGCTACAGACAAGCTGCGTGTGAGTAGACAGGAAGATTCTGCTTGAGAGGTCCCGCTGCCAGAGCTGGAGGGTTGCTTGATCAGACTTTCGCAATAATGATGGTGGCATTTTAATATCATACCACAATTTGTCATTATGCCCTAGAGGACACCAGCCATTTAATCTTTTTCTTTTATCTTTTTTTTCCTTCTTTTCTTTCGTTGTTGTTGTTGTTGAAGTCTGTAAAATAAGCAAAGGGCAGCAGCATCTCTGCTGAAGTACCATATTAAGTATCTGTATTTTACCATGGACTTATTTAGACCCATTTTCTGATTCGTATAGAAAGAGCCCACCTAAAAACTACTACCCTATTCTCAATGTGCAGTTTTCTTTCATGCAGATATCTTCTTCCCCACAACCATTATTTGAACACAAGGAAATAGTCAGATCTTGTACTTGCTGGTACCAAGGTTAGTGGTATAGCCATTGATTAAACGGAATTGAATGTATCATCAAAACAAAACAGAGAAGAAACGGCTGCATGTCTTGCAGAGAAAAAGCAATAATGAATAAAATGGCTCTTGAGACAGTAATTTACTCCACACCAACAGAAGTGGGGGGTATGCAGAAACAGCATGTAAGATTTAAGCATTTAAGTTAATCTTTTTGCTGGTTTCACTGACCTGCTAGGTACCACAGTTAAGTACTTTTATTTCCTTTAACATAATACTTGTGTCTGGAAAGCAGGAAAGATAAAGGAAAGAGTTGATTGTTGAGGAGGTAGTGGATGAACTGTAAGTGGACAGAGAAATATTTCTGCAGTGGTGCTCTGCAAGACATTAGATTTCTCCCTGGGAGTTAGGGAATAACAAGATTTTACCAGCTGTCTAGTATGATATAAATGGCCCTTTATATGAGTACCAGTGGCCGCCTCTGCTCAGATTTTCAATCCAAGCCTTTTCAGATTAAATAAAAGGAAATCCTTGATCATTCCCATACAGCCCTATAATTGCAAACCAATTTGTATTAATTGAATTATGTAGGAAAGAGAGAAACTCTTAGTCATCAGTTATTCATGCAAACAGAATAGTGTTTTTCTGTTTTCTTTCCTCACAAGGATCTGCCTATTCAGCTAAATTTGACAAAGGGGAGGCTTGGCAATATTTTTTAAGTGTTGAGATTTTCATAGCTTAGAGATGAAAGATGTAAACTTAAAGGTCTTTTGCAATGCATATAATTATGATTATTTTGTTCCAGGAATTGCACAGATTAAACTCGTGATGCCACTTGTTAGTTTTTAAATGTTTGACCATCTCAATTAAATCAGATTCCTGAAGTAAACATAGTAATGTTGGGGGGATTCTGAAATCAAAGTAATCTTTAAGAGAAAACAACGCAGAGTACTCATACAGATACAAAAGCAATTACAGTTAATTAAGGATTAATATGACTGGGATAATACTTTGTAATAGCATTTACAGACCCCAGAGTTTGATTGTCTTTAAATATCCTTAATATTCCCCAGTATGGATAGTTTATCAGCTCTCTGAAAGAACTTACTACTGTTAAAGCTCAGGCTTCCCACTGCCAAGTGGTCAGCAGAGAAACTCAACACAAATTATTCACAGCTGTTGTGGGAAAAATGCCTCTATCAATTCCCATTGACCATGTCAGTGATGTATTTCCACCAAATTCAATGACATTCTAGAATCCATCTCCAAATCAGGGACAGATCAGGGCTTCTGGACAGACCATGAGGCATTGCAGGGCAGCAGAACTGTGTCTTTACCAGCAGCATTACTGCTGTAGATTTAAAAAACTGGTTGTCAAAGTGTTTTGTGTGAGGTGCTTCATGGATTATGTCTGAGGTCTGTTTTTTGTGTACTTCAGTATCATCCCCTTAAATGAATCTGTCATTGTTGGCCTTTAAGGAAAGAAGTCAGGTCAGGTAGAACTCCATTGATAAAATTTTTTTCCTGCCCAAGGATATTTTACCAACTAATTATTAGACTAGCAGTAATTCAGTTGAAGAACCAATGGCATACAAAATTCCTTTTGGGATCTGTGATTTCTTTTCTCTCATAGAAAATTAAGTTTGTTTGAGCCGAAACTGTTAATGGGCATTCTGTTAGCATACAGAATGTATGTTACTCTCATACAGGAGGATGTGATGTTACTCTCAAAGGCAGGGTGCAACTGGGAGAGATCAGTGTTCCTCTTTAGGCTTCCCCTGTAGTCAATGAAGACAGAAAAACTACAAGAGAAATGGAGAGGCCTTAAATTTTATCATTCGGCTTTAAAATGCCCCATGGAGGAGCATAAGTATGACAGACCCTGGAAAGGCTCGTTTCCCAAGGCCGAGGTTGGTCTGTGTGAATCCCTGGTTTTTCAACTGGTTGCCTGTTACTTTGTACATTGGAAACACTGCAACAGAAAGAAGGTCTGGTTTTATTCAAAGAACCCCAAAGTGATGGAGGGTTAAAGCAGCACTCATGCCAAGGGACACAGGCACAGAGTGTGGCAATGGTAGCAGAATGAAGCCAAAAGGTAAAGGAGCATATGCTACATTTGTTATTTCACAGGCAGGAAGTACATCCTCAACCTTTCCAGCACATGTGCAAGGGCTTCTCATGCTGCTGTTACCTGTAGATGACTTGCACAACCAGCAGTAGTCCACCATGGGTTTCAAGTACACACTATGGTTCTTGGCAAGGTTCTCATTTGTACCAGCACCTGCAGGCTTTGATCCCAGTTACTCCGTGGGGTTGTTTTCTGGTTTTTGTCCCCTTCAGCAGTATTTTAAGAGAAATTACTCAGTGAGGTGGGGGTATTTGAATGTGGAGCTGATGTCCCCCAGATCCTCAGTGTGTCCTTGCCTTTATTGGCTGTGGTTCAGACCTGCCAAATTTCTGTGCTCATGCAAAGACCATGGGCAATTGCTCCAGGGTAGTTTCCTCAAAAATCCTGGTACGCCACCACAGGTATGTGACATTTCATGGCTGTGGCGAAGGCTTACGTCACGTGTAGCATGCAGAAATACCAGATCTCATCCTGACACAATGCAGTAGGTCCATCTTAATTGAGCAGTTGGGAGACACAAATATACAGTGTTCCATTCCTTCAGAAAGACAGAGATTCAGTCCACCATGCCGTGACATTGCATATTACAGCTTGCAAGGGAAATTAGGCCATGAAGTGTCAGATTTCCTATGTTTTCAAAAGTTCTAAATGGATTTGTCAGGAAACCTCAGTAGCCAGAATTTTAGGAAAATGTAATAAGCAAACAGCTTTGATACAGAACTTTTAAAATTTTTGTGTCATTATTTTTTGAGCACCCCTTATATTCAGCACTGTAAAATTGGCTCATTGCAACAGCAGTTTTTACTTGGAGATGAAGATGCAGTATTCCTTATTCTCTCTCATGCTTACATAATTAATTAAATAGATTTAGACTGACCTGTATATATGATTATTTGCTGGAGTAATGCATAACAAAATTAACAGTGTTGAAAATTACATCAGTGATGTTGATGTTCGGGTAAACTTGCAGTGCAGAGCATGGACAAATAGCTGGACAGCCTTTCTCCCCTTTAATAATGGGAATAACAGTGATCATACGTCTCGTTTTCCATTAGCCACATTGAAAATGTATTCTAGTTGCCATTTATAAATTTATCTTCTGATAATAAATGCTGTTTAATGTAAAAAAACCTCTTTCTCCTTTATTGAAGGTGAGTACCTCAAAATCAGAGTAAGTATGACTAATAATATCCCATTTACTTTTTAGTTTGAATTTGGGTTTGCAAAGGTCATTGTATAAAACTGCGTCTTCCACAGCAGTCAAGTCTTAAGATCATTCAGTAACTCTATGCTACTCCCACGTGCTCATCCTTACACTCATGCATATAAACCCTAGCACTTCGAAGTGTCTCTACCCATGTGCAGGTAATAAACAATTTAATATTTAAAATTAAAATTTAGGGAAAAAAACCAAAAGAAAACAGAAAAGGAAGAGTTTTAAGTAAACACTGTTATAGAAAATACTACCTTAAGAAACCAGCTCATGTTATTGTGTTATGCCTTTGCCTGTGATATGTCACTGGAGAATTGCACAAAGAAATTGTTGTATTTTCACAGTTTTGCTAGAGCGTAGCAGTTGCTGTGTAATGTGTGCTTATGAAGTCGTGCCCACTGGAACCTTGAAAAGGCTTAAATTCTCCACAATAAATCAGGTTTTGGCATAAAAATGTAACTGTAAGGATACTGCATCTTTAGGAATCACAGTAACTTGAAAGTATTTTACTATACTTGTAACAGTTAAAATATTCTGTAATATATGTGATAATGGAAAAGTATTTTCAAACTCACAATTTTCCGTGGGGTGTTAAATAGGTTAAATGAAGTACATTTTTAAACAATCCTTACCTTCACTTTTCTTTGGGAAGACTGTTAAGATAATGCCTTGCAAAGCTTAAACACGAAACACAAGAAGTAAATTGTTCTGTTTTATCAGAGCGTGTTTTCTCTGCAAAATGGAGTGGCCACTTCTTTGCTGTTTTGCAGATACTGTGTGATATAGCAAAGTTATACTGAGTCCTTCAGTGTGAAGTAAGTCAATGCTCAATGTCTTTGACTGAATAAAGGAAGAAAACACTTAAACAAAATGAAAACCATATGAAAGGTTTGGTGGTTTGTGATTTTTTTTTTCCTTCTGGCATTTTACAGTGAACTGCAGATACAGGAATGGCAAACACTCATACGATTTTATTTCTTCTTGTATTTCCCTGACTACAGTGCATCTTGATTAAAGGTTGCAGAGCTGAAATAGGCAGCTGCTTTTTGCTGATTCCAGGGGAGTTTAGTCTTCTAGGTGCAGTAACATGTCAAGAATATCCATTATAGCAGGACAGTTCTGACGTTCAAAATACACATACACTTCAGTGAGATAGCCTGAAATCTATTTTAAAGGTGAAACAGAAACTGAAAGTGCCTGTAATTAGAACTGATGGGATGTTCCTATACTTTTACACAGCAATAACTTAATGGGATTCTGTTAACAATAAGGTGAAAATGAAATTTTACTTGGAGAACAATAATGCAGCACAGAAACAAACACAAAGTGCCATTTGTATGTTCACATGTTGAGATACTGTGTTAGAGGTTTTAGTTACTTTCTCAGATAACATCTGTCATATATTTGTAAGAAGAAAATAAATCTTAGTTTACAAATGACTCATAGCTGTACCGATTCTCAGTAGGTGTGATTTGAGGTCGTTGTCAAAGCAGTGTTTTAGGGGATTTCTTCCCAATTTATGTTGGATATGCCCGTGTATCCATGGTATTCTCTAGTGAAGTAATCCAAAACCAGCAATAAGCCCAATGGAGCTTTTTTTAGGGAAAATGATAGAACAGGGATTCTCTTGAAGAACACTCTGCATTGAACTCTGGAACCACAAGAGTTCACCTTATGTCTCCTTTCTCTTCATCATGTAATGCTTATATTTAATATCATCTTGGTTGACTTCATGAGTGGACAAAATATATCACTTCTCTTTCTTTTGGGGACAAATGAGTGAAAAATTGGGGACTGTCAGTCTAGAGACTGTTTGAATAGCAAACAAGAAGTTGATATTCCTAAAATGAAGCATGGAGATTTTTATACTGAGTGGCCTAAACATTTGCATCAGTAGACTAATTGATCTTACCAGAAATTGGCCAGCTGTGACTCTTGCACTCTTATTTTTTCTCAATTTATTTTTTGTAAATATTAACTACTGCTAATGGATTCCTAAAATAGCAGTGTAAAGCCAGCCCTCATGCTTCTTCTATTTTTAAAAATTAAATTATTGGAAATCAGAATGTAACTGGTTGTCCTAATGCCTTTGCCAAGGAAGATTGCTTTCCATCCTCTGAATTTGCACCTGTAATTTATCCAGGCAAAATTTTGTATTTGAAAAATTCTGCATTTCGTCTAGACTTCTGCTGCCATCAGAGGATTGCTGCTGGAGTCTCACTGAGGTTCATACACAGATGAAAGTGCAGGTGCAAAAATAAACTCCCCCCCCCAAAAAGTGCACATGGACGCACATGTAAGAATTAGATACACGTACATGTGTTAATTATGTGACAAGGTTGCTTGTTCAGTAACAAATTTAAATGTTAAGCACTGGCAGAAATAATCCCATCAGAACATGCATATGCTTATTCTGTTTTCCTGATCTTATCTCCAGATATTAAGCACATAAAAGAATACAACTCATGCTGGGGATTTCAGGAGAGCACCAGGGAGTGTGTCATCAAAAGGACAAAGGAACAGCTAGTTTCTTACCTGGTACCCGAGCTGTTCTCGGAGAGAAGTGTTTGGTGCTTTGTTCTGGAGCAGCAACACTACGAGGGGGCACCCTTAGAAAGCTGCCATGTTGGAAGCTTTGGCTGATTCCAGCCCTGCATGTGTTAGTTCTTCTGTAGGAAAGGGCATCTTGTCTTCACCATCCCACAACAAGCCAGGTTTTTTTCCCTTCATTCTGAAAAGAAAACTCTGAGTTAGGGTTCTTCTTCTTTTTCTTATTGGGTTTTAAGTCTGTTTAGTTTTGGTTTGACTTTTTTGGAATTTTTTGTTTTATTTGGGTTTGGTGGGGTTTTTTTGCTTTGCCAGCATTATTCTATAGCAGCTCATGCTCACTGACTTTGAACTATGAAATAAAATTAATTGCCCTTGTGGTAATTTTTACATTATTCAATACAGAGCTTTTCAGTCCTCCAGAGAAGCAAAACTGGGCATGTGAATTTTAGCTATTACGATAACAAGAATTTAAAAAAATTACTTGAGATCCTGTTGTCCATATGGATGACCTGCAACGCCTTTCCCAGTTCAGAGTCAGAAGTTTCAGTGAGCCAAGGTGCTCTCAGTTACAAAAGAAGAGGTGGTTTACACATTGGCTTGCTAAACCTTGCTCTGTGCTGTGACCTCAGCATTTAAAAAACAATAATTCAGTGTCTAGTATGGGACCACAGGTGATGGCTTTGATGGATTGTCATAAGCATGAACCATGAAATACACAAATAGGTTCAGATACCACTTTTCTCCCTCTCGCTGCCTTTCTAGGTATAAAAGAGCTTTGGAAAGACAAGTTGAGCCAAATCTTCATGGCTGAACTAATATTTTTCATGATTCAGAGGTCATGTTGTCATTTCTGGTTTCAGACTTCTTCACTGCTACATTTCCATCTTAATAAAACCTGCATGGTTTATTTCTTTCCTGATTTTCCTATACATGGCTTTCTTGGTAATGTAAGTTCTTCACTGAACACCTACACAACATGCTCTCTTGACCTTCTGTCTGTCCTTACAAAGTTGTATTTCCCGTTTGCACATTGGTAGAATATACACAGAGATAGTAATGAATTACTTAAGTTTCATGCACCATCAGCCGTAAGACCTTCAACCCACACACAGACACATGCATTCATACAAATCAAGGGAAAGAGAGATTTGGACACTGCTATCAACATGTGGGGTCAAAAATACCATTAAATCAGAAAGTTCTTTCAGCTGTGTTCAGGAAAAAACAATACTGAAAAATATCATTCTTGGCCAAGTTACTTATGGATGAAGCAAATTCCCCCATGGCGTTACTTGAATGAAAACCTAAGGATGGGATTGTATTTGGCCCCAAATTGTTCCTTCTAAATCAGGTCATTACTGTTGTAAGTACCAATGAGTGTTTATTTGATCCTCCTGTGTAAAAATACAAAAACATCCCGTAGTTTACCAAGCGATTCATTTGGGACTGAAGCTTCACAGCAATGGAATTAGTATGTACAGCACCTCAATCTTTTTGTTAGATAAGATGCGAAAGGGAGGGCCGTTATCGGTAACCCCATAGAGATAGTAGTGTCAGTAGAGCTCCTACATTTAAAAGGAATAAAAATACCAGTGCTAGCAGGCAAACATATTAGTTTTTTAGTCTTTCTTTTGCCTTCTTTTCAAAAGCTTTTAAATACAAAAATTACTTTTCTTCAAAAATTGAAGTAAACTTCTGAAGATCTAATTTCCCAATAGTTTCCTCTGCATTTATATACTATGTAGTGTTTAGGCAATGCCTATGTTATAAGTTTATTAATATTATGTAAGTGTTGTTCTTGTATTTATGTATAGTGTATGTATTGTAAATATACTCAGAGCTTTTTTTCCTCTTACTGTATAAAAGTGATTTTTGCCCTATGATAATGTAAAGGGAGTCCCCTAATGAAATTCTGTCAGAGGATGATTATTCCACTCTATTCTCAAAGATTTAAATGAACAAGTGTTATCGTTTTAAATGGTGTCTCAGACATATTTTGTTGGTGCATTGCTTTTCTGTATTCAACTTTCCTATGAATTGAGCTGTGAATTGAAATAGAGTTTAAACCTTTAAATGTATGCATTTGTACAATTATCTGAATGGAGGCATGAAGGTTAAATAAAGCATTTTGTATGGAACAAACCCCCTAATTATTACTGTGGATGACTCAAACCTTCTGGAATACCTAGTTATTAACTTTTTAAAATTAAATCTTGGTTTTCTATAAACATATAGTGATTTTTTTAATGGAATGTTTGCTTAAGAAATGGATTTTACTTGCTTTTCTGATTTTTTAAAAGCCACCATAGAGAGTAGGCATTCTTTCTCCTTTCACAGAATTTGTGCATCTGTGGGAAAGCTGGAACAAATAAAATAGCACTCAACAGTATAAACAAAAATATCCTGGGATGGTATAAAAATATTTTGCATTACTATATAATCTGAATTCTCCAAGTGCTTTAAAAGGGGAGCTCTTTGCTTCTGCCCCCCTCCTTTCCCTGTGTGTGGGGAGGCTGGTGCAGTTGATGTGCAGCATCTGTAAGGTACCAGTGCAGCCAAGAGAGGGTTTGTTCACTGTGTGCCCCTGAAGTGAAGGAACAGCTACTGGAGGAGGGCAGTGGCACGCTGGAAATTGCAAGTTCCTACCTGGTTGAAGAGAGTTGGTATTTGTGATTGCTCCTGGGGACGCTCTGAGTCCTGTGGGCTTCTCCCTTGTGTCTGACTAGTCCATAAAAAAGCTTCCTTTATGTTTCAGCCAGTCTAAGACAACTGTGGGTGTAGAGTCAGAGGCTTGGAGCTGCACTTTGCCCTTACTGGTGAAATTTCTCCTTAAAATTAATTTTCCCTTTCCCTTGAATTTCCATTTGCTTACTTTTAACCAATATGATAATTTATCTAGTAAAAGCCATAGTGTTACATGGTTACAGGCAGAGAAATGAGTAAACAAAGTGATTTGGAGACCTTTGAGCCTTATGAAGAGATGTCTCTCAACCAAAGCTGTGCTAAAACAGATCTTCCATCTCTCAAACCACTGATGAATTTGAAAATTAGTCCCATAGACCCTTCCAAAAGACTTCTGCTTTCCACACAATAAGTTGTTTGTTCTTCCTCAGTGTCCTGTGTGTGTTTAGTTTCATTTTTTCTCCCAACAGTGCCATAAGTATAAAATGCATCACTGCCTCTTTAGTCTGACCTCCTCAGTGAACGCCCACACCGTCCTCTGCCCTGACCCATGCTCTGTTCCTGAAAAGTTATTTCTTCCACTTGCACAAACAACTGCTCAATTGTCATCTAATCCCTCCCCCTTTTTTTTCCTCTTTGTTACTGAACAGTCCACTTGGAATAAAAAGTTGGCACATTAAGTACATCTTAGAGGGCACGTCTGGCTCTCCGTGAGCATGACAAGGAGTGGCCTCTGGTAACCACCTTCAACTTTGCTTATTGAGTTACTAGATCAGATAAGCACAGTTCCCTCTGTACGTGCAGAAAAAAATCACATTGGAATCATCCTTGAACCCAGGGAGATTGCCTGCCTCCCAGACGGAGTTCTGGCAGTGCAGACTTTCACCCATGGATTTGCAGTGCAAGTCCTCGTGTCCAGCCTCTAACACGGAAGCTCATCCTTATGAGAGGTCTGTCTCAAAGATCTCGCTGCACTGTGGCCCAGTGGCATGAGATTTTGATTGGGAGTTGAAAGGGCAACGCTAGGGGAAACACGTGTTGGTGGTCGCCAAGTATTTGTCCTTTACAAAGTGAAGCCAGCACTGTGGTCCAGGCTGCCACAGACGTAATTGGTCTCTTCAGCAGTGCCTGCGGTGCACACTGTGGAAGCTTTTCCCTGAACAACGCCCCCCATCCTTGCAAACTAAGCCCTTTAAATAGACAAAGAGCCAAAGGCAACTGACTGGAGCTGGAGTGACTCAGTATTTAAGCAAAAAATCCCAGAATCGCAGAATGTTTGGGGTTGGCAGTGACCTCTGGAGGTCATGTGGTCCAGCCCCCTGCTCAAACAGGGACACCTAGGGCCAGTTGCCAGGATGGTGTCCAGATGGCTTTTGAGAATCTGCAAGGATGAAGACTCCACAGCCTTGCTAGGCAACCTGTGCCTGGGGTCAGCCACCCTCACAGTGAGAAAATGTTTCCTGATACTCATAATAGCACCTGACCATTTGGAGTGTCTCCCTCTCACTTTGGCCCTTAGGCAGAACAGGCTCTCTGGTTACAGTTTTGACCGAGTCCATAACTGGCTATGGTTTTTATACCCATGGGTATTTTCTGTGAGAGGCCCCAAATAGCAGCAGTAGCCATACCCTTCCTGTTGAAGCGTACTCACAAAGGCATTTACTGCCTTGCATATTTGTCTTACCAAAAATATATAGCCCATAATAAGTAGACCTGCCCCTTACAAAGGAATGAATAACCAGATTTAGCCAGTAAGCTGAAACATGTCAATATATTTTATCCTTTATGTTTTCATTTGTATCTTTGCACAACCTTGCTCACAGGTGCACTGTGCCCTTTCCTGGTTATCTTTCTCATTTGCTGGGGATATTGATCTGTAAAACCTCCTTGTAAAATATTTCAAATAAATTCTTTGTTTTTTCTGGGGTGACTTCTCTACACCTGTATTTTTGGGCCTATGCAGAATATTAACAGACAGAAACTAACAATAAAGTCTAGAAACTACTGCAAAAGCAAACAGTGAAACCAAGACGCTTGCAAAGCGCTATAAATCTCTGCTGAGCTCAGGTTGCTGTTTAATCTTTATATATAGGTACGTCTCAAGGTTATCTGCTCCTGAGGGGTTCTCTGGAGGCTTTTGTGATTTGTCATCCGCTCAGCTTCTTATCAGTCACAGGTATTTCCCCTTGTAACATTTATTATGGGCTCCCCTCTGTGTTTCTTACAAATGCAATGCCCTGAAGAGGCTCTGGTATGCAGTTTGTAAGGAGTTCTTAAATCTTTCTCTCCCATGACCAACTGGATCGTAAATGTGGCGCATGCGGCGTAACATGTGCAGCAGCACTGGTGGCTGAACACCCTCACTGGGTCTGGATTGAAACACAGAAGTTTGCAGCTCTGGAAAGGAGTTTTCTGTCTCTATCTAGTAGTTTCTGGCTGGAAAAGTACAGTTAAATACATTCGTTGAATACGTTATGTACGGAGAAGAGAATCTACTGCAAATAACATAAATAACCATTGTGGCAGCTCAGCTAAGACACTCTGTCAGATTTTGAGGTGGAAAAAATCTCAGTCCTTTCCACCAGGATGATCATGGCTATCCTGCTGTTCCATTTCAGCAGAGGCAAATCCAGCCCTGGCTGCTGCAACAGTGTGTCGCCATTTCTGAGGAACTGGCAGACTTGGGAGAGGAACAGCGAAATTGATTCATGACCAAGATGACAGGGACCCTCTCTGCATGTAGCCAAGGCTGGGATAGCAAAGGATTTGCTGGGAAATGGCTTCCTCTCCTGTGTCCACAGCCTTATGGAAATGTGCTGCTGAAAGAGAGGGCTGACTGATGTCAGAAGCAGGATGTAACTGTTCCCCAGCTATCGCTTTATCCAGCAGATAAAGCTGCTTTAATTCCTCATTTATCCTTAAATACATGCTTTGTCTACACTGACATCTGAGTTCTGACTGCTAGCACGTATAGGCATGCAAGTACATGCATATATCTGGTTAGTACATATATATGTGTATATTTGTACACGCACAGATGCATGCACTGTAGGCATGTATGTAGGTATGCACTGAATAGGTCTTTCTGAACGTAGTGGGGGCACCAAGAGCACTACTGGGATTATATTTAGGAGCCAGGTGGCCACCTAGGTATGCAACTGCTGAGGAGCAGTTTTAAAGCCCTTTACTTTGAGATCTGAGAGCTGAAATGGGCACCACATCCCTAGAAGTGTTACAGGCCAGGTTGGATGGGGCTTTGGCCTAGCGGAATGTGCCCCTGCCCATGGCAGGGCCATTGGAACAACATGATCTTTAAGGTTCTTTCCAATCCAAACAATTTTATGGTTCTATAAAAGGTCAAGGAAAGAGATGAATGCTCAGACTTCCTCTATGCCTGTCCCCCACACCTGAGCTGGTACTTCAAGGGGTGTTCTAAAGCCCCGTGTGCCCCCAGACCTGGCTTGTTCTCATCTCCCCCACTGGCAGCAGGGGTTCACCCCAAGCCTGGACTGCGAAGAGCATCCCATGGGAGACAGTGCGGCCTCCCCCATGATGGAGGGGTCCAAGGGCACCTGGACAGCCTGTGGTCCTGCACACAGCACCGTCACCTCAGCAGCCAGGTGTGGACAGAGGCAGAGCCCCAGGGGACAGCAGGGACATGAAAGCAGAGGTTTAGCCTCAGCTATGCCCGGGGGGGTTGTCCAAAATCCAGGCTGGTGGATGGGTCTGCAGGTAAGGGATGTGAGCAGGAAATGGGAGCTGCTTCTTTGGTGCCGATCTCTCATCCAGCAAACAGAGATCTGGTACTTGCCTGCTTCCAGCGGAAAGGAGCTTCATGGAAATTGAAAACCCTGAATTAGCTGAGACGAAATTGATCTCCATCTGCGCAAATTGGTAACATGGCTGTTTCAGTCTGCTGGTGAAGTATGCAATCTGTTTCTGAGGCGTTTTGTAAAAAATTAGAAAAGGCTGGTAGAGAGTTTCTGCCGAGATTTTTTGGTTCTGATTATTCATTTATTTACAAACGATCATTTAGACCATCTGTGGCTTTTCAGTGTAACTGAGAGAAAACTCTCAGCTTCCCAGGACTTTACAAGTGTGCCAAGAAGGCAAGACTGCAAAGGCTTTTGGAGCTAATAAAACAAAGGCAGAAAAGCTGCTTGTTGTGATGAGGTGGGGGGAGGAGAACACAGGGCTGGGGCCTTTTTCCTTCCTCAGCCTTGCTTTGTTTCCCATTTTGTTTGACATTTGTAATCAAAGCCTCAGCACCTTTGCTTTAGTTATAATAACTTTACTGTAGTTATTACATGAGCCTCCGCAGATGTACACACAGCCCAAGTTTTTAGCCTCCGGCACTGACCACTCCCCAGACAAGATGCTTGTTCCTGTACCACAGTACGTGTGATTCTTCAAGTTTCATTTATCACAAGGCAGCAGTACAGACACAAGAAAAGTACAGCAGGAGCCAGGGGCTCAAGATGAGGTTTGGCACACAGTACATCAACATCAGAAAAGACTTGTTCTTTCAGCTTTCATCACTAACAACATCTGGGAAGATGAATGTAACTCAGTCACGGTTGCTGCAAATTAAAATAAATGAATAACCTGCCAAGTGTGAGACAGAAGTGCTACATTCATGTGTTTTTGTGGGAAAACTAATGTGGCCCTTCGGGATTGTCAGCTTTAGTTTGATTCACATGAATGGCCACATATCCATAAACTTTAAGAAGCTTTTAGGGCTTAAAATATTTTCCTTGCCTATCCTAGCAGGAAGGGTTTTGGTAGGAAGTAAGGATTTTGGTAGGAAGTAAGGATGGCATTGATAGCAATTTCATGCTTGAATTCAGGTCAGGGAAGTAGTGACCAAATGTTAGTTCACTGTCTGTAACTTGCATGAGTGTTGGTGATATCTGGTAGATCAATAGCCACTTATCAAAGATACAGAGGAAGGTGATATTTTGCTATAGGGGTCAGGAATGGCCTAATAAATATATGAGGGAATATATCTCCTGGCTATCTGGAGAAGAGAAGGCTCCAGGGAGACCCTATAGCAGTCTTTCAGTAACTTCAGGGCTTACAAGAAAGCCAGGGAGGGACTTTATAAAAAGTGATATGACAAAGGGTAATGGCTTTCAACTGAAAGAGAGTAGATTTAATTTAGATATTAGGAAGAAATTCTTTGCTGTGAGGGTGGTGAGGCACTGGAACAGGTTTCCCAGAGAAGCTGTGGATGTCCCATCCCTGTAAGTGTTCCAAGGCCAGGTTGGATGGGACTTTGAGCAACCTGGTCTAGTGAAAGGTGTCCCTGCCCATGGCAGAGGGCTTGGAATTAGATGAACTTTTAGGTCCCTTCCAACCCAAACCATTCTTTGATTCTGTGAAACCAAGGACTTTTTTCTCCATAGTAGCTGGAGTCTGAGATGGTGCTCTCATATGTGGAAGGAACACAGGATGCAGAACTCAGGCTTTCACAGTATCCTTCTGCAAACATTACTGCTTTACTCCCAACCACGGAAAGCAGCACCAGGTAACACCAGTTACTGATTCCCACCTGGCGTGGCCAAGTCTTACACCACACTTCTTACCCCAAGCAGATTGATTTTCTGGCTTTTCTGCAGGCCAGGTACAGAGATTCAGCTGGGTCTATTTGAGGTTGTGATCTTTTAATTCCTACCTGGCAGGGGATGGTGGGATGAGGTAGAAGGCAAGTAACTACAGTATGAAGAGGTGATCAGGCACCTGTAGTATGAACAAAGGACTAAGGCTGAAGTGAGATGTGAAGTCAGAAAAAGGAATGAAAGAACAAGGGAACGTATCAATAACCCTGGGGCTGAGATGAGGGTGAAGTATGGTTGTACGGTGGTCCCAGGGCTCATGGTTAAGAGGAAAGAGCATGGTGGCAGCACTAAGATACAAAACACTGAATCAGACAGTGCCAAACATAACCATTTATATTTTCATTACACCTTTATCTGTACGTCCCACATAAAGCTGTTTAGAAGTGTCTTTGCAAGCTTTGTAAGAATTATTGATGCTGGTGTATTTCTCCTCTTTAACAGTATGGTTCCCTACCCCCCAAGATAAAATATAGAAACATGCACTTCAAAAACTTGTGCAAAAACACTCAAAGTGTTAATTGCATCAGATTTACTTCCATTTTCATTAGAGAAAGAACAAGCATTT
Source organism: Callaeas wilsoni (assembly GCA_013398955.1). NCBI lineage: Eukaryota > Metazoa > Chordata > Aves > Passeriformes > Callaeidae > Callaeas > Callaeas wilsoni. The sequence goes on along the minus strand of VWPU01014207.1, from coordinate 205,616 downwards.
TATATCTCCTGTGAAAATCTAGGCCTTCCCAGTCTTTTTGTAATATAAAACTAGTATCTCTAATCATAGTGGGCAAGACAATGAGCCATGAGCTTAAAGGTTCAAATCAGCATTAAGTGAAGCAAATATAGCAAGAGTGGCATTAACTTCTTTAGGACAGGTGTTATAAGTTTACTGAGAAATTGCAAGTTGGGCTGATTCTTGAAAAGCATATATAAAATTACTTTAGGTCCACAAGAAATGTTTTTGTATTTGAACTTATGTTCTTGTCCAGTGTTAACTCAAAACAAAACTTTTAGACATTTCTAGTGAACTTTCAGGAAACTTCTATGCATCTGCCTGGAAATACTGAGCTTTTCTTTTTTCTTTTCGCTGCTAACAGAAAATAGTGAAAGTTGACAAGAGTGTACTTTCACTAAGAAGCTGCCAGGGATTCATAAGTTCCAAATAATTGACACCGATTAGAGATCTGAAAACCTGCATGGACTCATTAAGTAGGCATTTAAAGTCTTGGCTGGATCAGTGGATCTCAGTGAACCAACACATTTTCAAAAGAAACTCTCTTGTGGTGAAAAACTGTTAACCAATGTTCATCTTAATGCGAGCAAGTAGACTGCACAGGCCAAGACTGGCAAACAAACAGGAATTAAAGGCTGATTTCCTTGCCTCTCCTGGGCATACTGTCTGCATAAGGGGCAAAGATGCCACAGATTGAATCCACAAAACTGAGAATTATATGTATCATTTTTTTATTCTATGTTTCCATGTAGAGGTACATTATCATGTTTTAAACATGCAGGAGAAATAAGCTAAAAAAAAAAAAAAAAAAGGTGGTGGCCTCAGTGCTTGTCTGTAGCATGAGCTTGAACTCTGGTGGGTTTATTGTGTATTCTTAACTGCAACACCAGTGACATATCAGCAGTTTATGGACTGGAAAACAAAGCCATTAAGTTATTTTGGCACTGTGTTCCTGACAAAAAAGAAGGTCTGAAGAAAGGGAGTTACAAAAATGTGTTTTACACTGGAGGCCCATTAGCTCTATTGGTCGGACAAGCTGCTTTGCAGGCTCCACCTGCAGTATTGTGTGTGAGGGATTTATTTTATGCTCTGTTCATCACAACAAACAGACCTCCCGAGTAGCAATGTGTATTCTTATATAAAAGATAATTTGGGGGCTCTGAAGTCTTGAAATTCAGATTTGGTCATAATAATTGGAAGGTCACCTAGGAATTCTGGAGAAGTTTGTTTATCCTGATTCCAGCCGGCTAGGTCCAAGAAAATACACTTAATTCAATCCAGGTGACTTTCCATTAAATATAATCTTGTCTTAATTAGTGCCACCTTGACCTCTACTTGTGAAGTCTGTTTTGTGGTCTACAAGTTTAGCTTTAAATGCTCAAACACACATTTCTCCATCTGATTCCCTGTGATTTCATTATGACAACAACACACTTCATACCAGGCTCTCTGTGTGTGTGAAATGCAGGGAAGGTTTAGTAACAAGACCATGTCCAAGCAGGAGAGATGTCCTCCTCAAGCTGCTGGCCATGATGGTTTCTGTTACCTGAGCCCAGCTCAGGTATCACAAACTTTAGGATGTCCAAGGTCAAGGGATCAGTGAGTGATTCAAAGGCCCTGCTCCCTGGGGCACTTCATCCCACTCACTCTCCCCAACAGAGAGGCTGCAATGTCCAATTTATGGGAATCCTAAATTGGTAGATAGGATTCATGAGCTCCGCGAGTTCCAGTTTACGTCTCCACCAGTGTGCTTTCCTCCTTGAAGTAACCCTCTTAGCCTGGCAGCCCTATATCAGGCTTGAATTTGCCCTACTGGGGTAGTCCCAGAAGACCTCAGCCTCTGTTAAGGATTTGACACTTTAGCACTGCTCTAATGAGGGGAGGAACAGCAAGGTTGAGATGCTCCTACGAAGTGGTGGGCTGAGAAGCATTAAGAACCACAGCTCAAACAGATGCCTTCCTCTTGGCATGAGGATTTTAATCTGGTCTGGCATTTCAAGCTGATGAAAATATTGCTCTGAATTTCCATTTCTAACAGTGGCAGAGAAACAGAAGCTCCTTTATTTCACCAGAAGCCGCAGTTTCCACTCTGAGAAGGAACAGAGGAGTTAAGTAGCCATATCACAGGCATTAGCCAAGTGGGAGCTTGTCATATTTGATCAATTGTTGGTGGTAGGAGATTTTCTGTGAAATGCGGTAAAAAAAAAATGTACTCAACCACTGACATAAATTAATACACTAACAATATTAAACTTTGGCTCCAATACTGGCTGCTGCTTCAGAGGGCTTGAAAAACTGAAATTTTGAATTACGTACCAAACCCAGGCCACCAACTCATCTGGCAACATTTACAAATGTCATATCAATGCTTTGCCAGAAAAGAACAAAGGCGAAATCCTGACAGGACCCAGCAATCTTGGAAGAGATAGATTTTGGATGGAAATTCATGTGGAGTGCTTCAGACTGTATGATCTGGATTGACCTATAGGTTAGTGTTTCAGGTACCTTACAGAAGCAGGAGGTTTGAAAGCTTTCAGGTAAATTAGATTAAAATCAATACTATTAATAAAACTGCACCATATGGCATAGGGAAGCCAAGCACTGCTTGATACGATGCACAAACGTATTCATTGTCAAAATGATATAAAGTGCATTTTATATGCAGAAGACAAATATTTTTGGCTTTTGTTCAAAGCTGCAGCTTCTGAAGTCATGTGGCATCATGAGATAGAGCTCCCATTTGAACTTGGGGCAGGAAAAGATGATTCATGGGATCACAGAAAAAATCTAAAAATTGAAATTGTTCAAGAACAGAGAAGGCAAAGAGAAGGAACAGATTTCTACAGTATTATTGTTTTTAAGTAAAGTTCAAAGTTTGAACCCTAACATGAAGATTTGTATAATGGTATTGATAATGCTACTTGACACCTTGGACTAACAGGAACGATTAATATCCTAGCGTACTTTATTACAGAAAAGATTTTCATATTGCTGCCCAAGAGCCACATACAGTTCCTGAAGCAAAACCCAGAATCTTCAGCTTCCCGACGGTGGTGTGAGATTCAGCACGTGCCAACTTAAGGCACCTGGGTGGGATCTTATTAGAGAAAAGGGAGGCCTGAGTGGCAAAGGTGGGTAGGGAGAAATGTGAGACCTGTAAATCTACCTTAAAAAGAGACTAAGAGAGATTTCAAGGTCCTGGAACAAAGATCTCTTTGTGGTGCAAAAGTGGTGCTGATTTTTAGGGTATGTTTAAGGGAACCAGATTAAAGGACGAACAGTATTTTATGAATGTGTGCTGTGAATTAAATTTCTTTTTGGAAAGCTTAGGCAGGATGAAGCAATGATGGGTAGAGTGAAAGGATAGATCGGTAATGCTGTACATCATGTTGACAAGACCAGGCCAAACCTCCTCTGTGGCCTGCAGATGTCTGCTATTCTTATGTATGACACAAATAGATATCCAAAAACTTATCTGTGCCAATGGACCTCACTGCAAGCCGGGCTTCAGTCCCACCATGACTGTCTCTGTTCTTTTAGGAGAAATAGGCCACCATTTCACCTGAGAGTGCCCCCAAAATTTGCCCTGAAAGCCCATGTGGATATGTTGACCACACTGGGTTGTAGCTATGGAGTGTGGTACGAGTGCTCAATCAGAATCTGGAGTCAGAATAGCATGGCATGATTCCCCACTGGGAAGAGGATAGGAAGGGAGTTCATACATGGAACCACTTCAGGTTTTGTGCTGGGTCCAATCCAGCTACATGCTTATACCATGGTGAACCCCAAGCTACTCCAGAACTGCGTTATCTAAGCTGAAATAATTCACAAACTATTGCCAGAACCCTCAAATACAAATTTCGTTTTCTTTTTTTTTTTTTTTTTTATGTTCAGCTGACCATGGTTTTCAAAGCACGCCTTGTGCGCTGAAGAGCATCATTCATTATGCAGGTGTATGGTTCCCCATTTAACAGATGTATTTCCAAAGGAGTTGAATTCACCTGGCTGATGTTTTCTTTCACAGTAGCTTCCATGGTACTATGCCAAGAAAGACATGTTTGTTTGTGCCCTTTACTCTAAGTGGTGTCAGCAAATTACTGGCAACAGCACATATTAGTGTCTTCATCAGAGTGAGAATTTATGATGTCACCGCTAAATCCATCAGGGACATTACATCCTTATAATTCATAGCTGACTCTTGAACACATGAAAGGAATGGCAGTGTGCCAGCTAACAAAGAATAATTGCCCTACTTACCTTAGCCATTATAATTTGCTTAAATAATAAAAATATGCTGGTGCAACAAGAAGAAATTAACGCGCTGATAAACACAAAGGAGAAAAACACGTAAGTACTGAGCCATATATTAAATACCCATCTTTCTGGCAGTGTCATTCTCAATTTCTGATATTTTAAGCTGATGGAAGTTTTGATCAATATTTATGCTTCATTCAGTCAAGAGGAATATGGCAGCATTATTTACATTTCATTTTATGGCCCAAAGGATGGTAACAATTCATGGCTGGAAAAAATGGTACATGCAACAAGTTGCAGTAATTTCATATTTTTAATGCACAATTAATTGACTATGCCTGAGAAAGGATATTAAGGGAGTATTCCAGGAGCCTAATTAATTTGGAAAGGAAGCTGAGATCACTGATGAGAGGAATTGCTAAAAATTTTCCCCCAGTATAGATTTCTGGATTTTAAGTACTCAAGTCAGGCTTACCTTTTCCTTGAACTTTTTCTCAGTGAGAAAAATACACTTGGTTCACAGTGGAGAATTAAGGCACAAACAGATTTTTGTGAGACACAAAGCAGTCATCTTGGGATCTACACATACAGTTTTTTTTAATTTGAAAGTATCCATTACTGAATCAAAATACCTTTTCTTTTTAGTGAAAACAACAGCAAATAAACCTTTCCCCCTCCTTCTCTACTCTTCACCTTGAAAACTCTCTTTAAAGAATGTTTTCATTAAAATTCAGCTTTGATGGAACACTTTCAGCCAATACAAATGAGCGTGTTTTTGGTAAAACAGACTTTGGTAAAGCAAGATGAAGAGGAGCTGAAGACGTTTGCCTTATTAACCCATACCTAACATATTAAATGCTGGAAAGAACTTTGTAGTCAAAAATATTTGCTTTTCAAAACATCACACATAAACTCAGAGGGATGGGGGAGAGAGGGAAAAAGGAAGGGGAAGCTTAGTGCAAGAAGTCATCTATACAAGCTACAAAGGCTGCCAGACAAAATATTAGTCTTCTGCTAAATTATAATGCATGATATGAAAACACTTGCATTTCTGAAAGGCAACAAAAGAGAAAAATACTGATGAGGAAACCAAATCTTCAAAGCCAAACCTGGGGATGTTATTCTATGCTCCACGGTAATCCCCATCTTACACCAGCTCTCTGTTTGGTCCCCAGTGCCAAGGGACGGTAAGCTCCACTGATTTCACCACTACTATCCTGCAGCCTATGAATCAGAGGCGTTGTATTACCGCCAGGAAAAAGGAACCTGTTGAAAGAGATGTGCTCTGTAACCATGGCAGTCACCAAGAGGGTTACGAATTTTAACCACATTAGTGAGTAAAGTAAAGCAAAGCAAACTGTCAGCATAAACCTGTGAAGGGGAAAAATCCAGAGGGAGGCAAACTACTGCAGTGATGATATTTCCGTGATTATGTGAGTCTGGAGAACAGTGCACACCTTGTTATACGATTTATGAAAGAAGTTATAATTTGTGCTCCTTACATTTTGGAAGATGTGTACTAGCATAGTTAAGAAAAGTTGTCTATACTTAACCGCAGTAAAATGAACACACAGCCAGACCAGACACTGCTAGTATCTTATCCAAAACTCATGAAGCACAGTTTTTCCTGTTACTTTTATTAGCCAGCCAGAAATATTAACATGATTGTTCTACGTTATGCCATGGGTTACCTGGAATACCTGAGTAACTTTGTATTCTACATACCTTTAGTTCTTTTAGTGTTCAGTCTGAATGTTATCATGTTGAGATGGGATTCATTGCTATAAATGTTTTCCTTATGACTCTTTTCTAGTGCTTGTTTGCCAGTGATAAAAACTAAACTGACATATGTTCATTGTGTGGTAATGCACTTAATCCATGCCTTGTCTCTGGAGTCTTATAATCTGTAGGCTGCATTGTATAAAGGAATGGCTTTTGCAGTACTTCAGTCTTTATAAAGCAACCATTTGTGGATTAAAGGTGTCTTTCCCTACTGATACATGCTGGCACACCTACTTCTAATTTCCATTGTATAAGCCAAGAGAGAATTCTGCTTGGTAAGAACATGTAGGTGTATTGATGCAGGTGCATTACATCTTAAGGGTTACCTGAGGCCATCCGAAAGTCAAATCTGCTCTTGACTCTCTGGAAGCCACAAGGTTGATGCAGGGGAAGACTTTCCTTTGGAGCATTTTAGTGCTTTATGTGTTCAGGCCCTGCCAGCACGTTTATTATCCATCATCATGCCATGACAGGGTCAGGGTGCACATGAGGACATCAGGCCAAGCAGACCTGGACAGACTTTTTGCAGGTTATGTAAGAGGAGCTCAGGTGGAGAGGAGGTGGGATTGTGTATTCATAGCTACAGATGTAGCTGTGGCATGTCTTGTCCAAAGAACACTGAGCACATGTACATGTGGCTAATGCAGGGAGGAACTAAGTTCTATGGCATCTTTGTTTAAATAAAATGATCAGTGGAATTGGGACTGAATAATAACATCTTGTTCCACAAACATGAACCTACAGACACAGAGCACATTTGCTCAAGTAGCTGAAGAAAATACTGTACCAAGGAATCATTTCCATTGCAGGTGAGTGCTTTGGAATGCTGAGGTAGGAAATATTACTCACTTGACCTGCTGTGTCAAAACGTATGTGTTTATGAATAACCCACCACAAAAATGTGGCTTTTGTCAATCCATCTGTCCTTAACATGGCATTGGATTCAAAACTGCCATGATCTTGGTTCTTGGATTTGATTCAGATATGACCAGAAACACAAGTGAATGATTTCTGTACTTGGAAGTATAATTTCTGAAAGTCCATGCAGCAGCACTGCTGCATCCAACTGAGATTCCCCTATGTGTGTGCACATTTTGAACCTTGAAACAAACACAGCCTACACCCTCACCTGTGTCTTCAAGGTAACACATTCATACCTAAGTACTCTCTTTTTGTGAGTCTTGCAAGAAGCCAAATAATTTATGTATGGCATAAAATACATTTATGGTCTTTCACAGGTCAGCTTAAGCAACAATAAAGGCAGCAACTTCCTCATAACCCACTGTGAGTAAAGAGGGTGGCGCCGGTTTAGGAGGTGGAGGTGCTCTTGAGAGCCTTTCAGCAACCTATTCAGGAATCATCGCAAGGCAAGATCAAACCTGTTGATTTGCAGGCCAAACGGTTCACAGCTGTGACACATGCTGCAAGTGGGAGATTATTGCAGCAGAAGAGCTGTGGTCTCATGATCGCTGACTAGATCCCAGTGCTATCATCCTTCTCCCGTATGGACTATATAGGCTGCACATGCTGTATGGGGTAATGAGTCAAGGAGCCTGCAAGGCTTCTGAATAAAATCAGATGATGAGAGAATATCACACTTCATCTCTAGATGAAGTATCATGTGGTGATCACCATGTGAGCCACAGACCAGGTGATGAGGACTGTCTTTTCTGTGCCCCCAGTGCTCTTTCAGCAAGCTGCAGTGACAAGGGCAGAAGGAAGGCTGGGTGTGGTGTTGCAGAGGATAGATAATTACTACCTTAAACCTGAGCTTCCCCATGTTCAACAAGGGAATGAAGATCTATCTCTTTGTTCAGGCTTTTAGCCAACTTCCCTCTCTGATAAAAATAACTTAACAGTGAATAGCAGTTTCGAGCAAACCGGCAAAAGTTTCTACTTGTTTTTCTTTCAAAGCTGAAGTGCTTCAGGAGTTCACAAGATGTTTGTCAAATCAGGGAATTTTTCTTTTTAATCGAATATTTAGCAGTAGCTCAGATACTTGGAGTAAATAAAATAAAGCAAATCAAAGAAGTGAGAAAAATGCCACTCTGTGTTGAGGAATGCCATTGATCCCCAAGACTGCTTTCAGCACAGTGATGTCCGTCTGCCTGTTACTATACCCCTCAGCATAGCCAGCTGTACCCTGAACCTGCAGCAAGTCTGTGCTGCTCAGAGGGCTTCCCAGAGTGCCTGAAGAGACTGCATCCATGTGCTACAGGCCTTTGTTCTCAAATGCAGATGAATTAGTTGTGCTATTTTCCTACAAGAACTTGATTATCAGTCGAAATGGTGACATCATTGCCTGTCCAGGTCTAACACTTTGCTCAGCAAAAATTGTTATGTGGAGAGAGGGGAGAGGAAGGAACACCTCTTTGAGTTTTCTTCATTTTAATGACACAACGAACTCTGGAAAAGGTTTATATGCACGTTCCCACACCTTCACATATGTTTAGTTTATGTAGACAACATGTTGTAATCAGCATCTCTTCTACTCCTCTTCCCCTCCCATTCTTTCTCTGCAAAGTGACCAGAGGAGTACCTGCATTTCTAATTCTTCAGTATCCGGTTTCATTCACAAATGCATTGCTACTTTCATGCAGGAAGGCTGTTTTGAAGGTACTTATGGAACCTGTTTGCACTGGGCGGGATGTTCAACACACTGTTAGTTCCAAGTTTGGCAACAAAATCCTACTTTAGAGAAGGAATTGCAGCTCACAATGACCAAAAATGCAGTCGCACCTCACTATAAAAAGGGCCCTTCTTTCTAGGTGACATTCCACAGAACTGAAAATTAGGTATATCTTTCTTTATGAGGGGGACTCTGTATTGTATAAAAGTACTCTCCTTGAGATATTTTCCAGTATCTGCTTGATTATAATGTTCTATTTAAACAAACTAGCAAGCCTGTCAGAAATGGTACTTATTGCAGGGCAAGAGGCTTTTGACCTTCTGTGTAATTATTCCCAGCTCACCCTTGGAAGTCTGCATTACTCTAAACTGAATTTGTGGCATTGTGTGGTGCAAAAAGGAATTGAATTGTATCCATTAGTAAATTTGAACTGGAATGCACAGTAAATGTCAAGACTCTTAATTGCACTTCCTATAATGGCTTCCAAGCTTACTAAGGAACAATCAAAAGCTATTAGTTATGACTAGGTAAACATTTTAAGGAGGGTTTTTTTTCCAGAAGACTCTTTACTTCTATTTGATGAGCCTTTGTACATGACTTAATGTAAAGCTATGAAAGAATAGATGTGTTTGTGATAAAATTAGTCTGAGGACCTTTAAGAGAACATTCAGGGCTAAACATTCACAGTTTCGAAGTGTTAACTGTAAATCTTTCTGCATTAGTCTATATTACAGCAAAGCCTTTTTTTATGCTAAAGTATCTGAGATACAGTCTTACCTATGAGTCTAGACTGTGCCAGACTTTTCTCCCGTTAGATATTATCTCTTTCCTGCTCAGCAGTATTAGGTTGACCATGGAAGCAGTCTTCTTTTTTATGTGAAATCAGTGACAGACAATCTGCTGTCTTCTTTTCTAGAGCAATATTGTCAAAGCTATACATCAGTCTTATGCAAGATCTGGTCAAGAAGAACATAAAGAAAATTTCTTCCTTTGGAAATCTCTTACCCAGCATTTGACTGAAAACTAGGCATAGGGCAAAGACTGTGGCTGCTTGCAACAGCTCCTCAAAAGCCAGTGTTATCTGACTGACAGTAACACATCCTTATCCAAGACCGAGAATCTGTTCAAAGCCAAAGATAAAGTAGTTGGCTGCTGCAGCAAGATTGGTTAAGATACAATGCTTGTGCAGCCAGCAGCACAAAAGGGAACAATGTGTTTAGCGTTAGATCTAGGTCAGATCTCAGCTCACATAACCACGTACACATTTAAGTTGCACGGAGTGGAAGCAGCTTGCAGGAGAAGAATGAGTTGAATTAAGTGCAGAGCAAGACTTGAAATCTTATCAGTGAAGCCCTAGTTCTGCCGCCATTACCCACAATCTCATTTAGATATTCAGAAAAAGTGTGTATGAAGCTATGTTCCATGGCACTTCATCCATGGCACTTCAGATAACTTCTGAACTCTGATATATAGCAATAAGCAGCAGCAGCAGCACAACAACCAAAGCAAAGCAAAGCAAAGCAAACCAAACCAAACCAAGCCAACAACAAAAAACCCGACAAAGAAACGAAAAACCCCAAGACAAACAAAGCAAACAAAACCCCAGCCAAACAACCAACCAACTAAGCAACCAACCAACAAGGCCACTTGCTGAGAAGTAGTTAAGTAACTTGAGAGGTGTTGGTACTTGTACATCTGGACACCAAAGTACAAGCTCAGGCAGTGAAAACTTAATCTACAGCCTGCTGTGCTTTGTGTGCCCTGTGTCCCTGCAGACACAGGGGTGACCAAAGGGAGACAAGAGCTGTAGGGAAGTAGATGTAATTTAGACTGCCTGAATCTAGGCTCAAGTGCTTTAAAGGACACCATGCTAAAAATTTCTTCACTGTTCTTAACACCATCTGCCTCTTAGTGATCATGAAATAAATTTATGCTGATTAACCATTAGAAAATCATGCAGATTTTGGTAGAAGATGAGTGTGAAATCATTAAGAGATAGTTGCTTGCAACTGGTTCCTTTTTTTCCCCCAAATGGAAGTATTTATTAAAGCTGTACAGTTCATCTGAACAGGGATTGCAAAATTAGAGATGTTGTCTAAGTGAATATGTGTGAGGAAAAAGGATGCTTTTAAGAATGCAGTGAAAGAGACTTTAGAAACTTTCTGAGAAGAAATCCAGACAGCAAGTTCTTCACAAGCAGTTTTTGAAAAGATTACTCAAGATAAAATGTCAAAAGCAACTGACAGTCATCAAGAAACTTATATTTTGCATCTTGATTTTTATATATTCTCAAATAATAGTGTCATAAGAAACTGAAATATGTACTCAAGAGGAAGTCCTTATAAGAAATATTGGTAAAAAAGATGCTACCACTCCTCATTGTCATATAGTTTGTTGACAAAATTAGTTCAGGTTGTGGGTTTATTGATACGAAGAGGTAAACTCTAAGTAGAGAGGAGAAAGGATGAAAGATAACCACAGTAAAGGAGAAGGGATAGCTACCTCTATGCCACTAGAAAAGTGAGAAGACAGAGATAAACAAAAAGCGGTATGAGATGATGCCAGTGATGACCTATTTCTTTTTCCAAAGAGAAATATTGCCCCACTAATTCTTCTGCCAGTGCCCTATCTACATGATATCTGCCCCAGTGCTTTGCAGTACATCTTTTTTATCTTTTTGAGGAGGTGCTGCATTTGAGTGGGATTTGCCTGCCTCATCTCAGGTCACTGGGCTGATTCAGTCACCCAAATGTTTGTCATTGGTTCATCTCATTGCCGTGCTACCACCACTGTCCTGGCTTCAAGTCCACTAAGAGACTAACCCTGAATATTCTGAATGTGGTGGCAAACAGCCATGTCTATAGCCAACCAGTTGATCCTAACAGGGACAACTCATGCCCACACTATGTTGCATTTATGAAAAACTCACAAGATTTACTAAGATTTAAAAATAGTAGGAAATATGACGGAAGGATGAAGTGAGCACATATTAAAACTCTGCTGGATTTGCATTGCCTAATGTGTGTCCAAGGCTCCACTGAGCAGCATTCAGCTCTGAATAGAGCTCCCCCACCTGACCAGGATTGTTGTTTAGTTTGGGATAATGTTTCCCCTGAGCAATAACCAAAAGATTAATCACCTCTCCACGTGGGACTGCAAATACCTACCTCCACAGTAAACCCTTGGTGTTTCACAGGACTGCTGAAAGCTGCTGGGCATCACATCGATGCCTCCTTTTTTCATCAAAAGAACTGACCACCTCCCAGTCAGAAACCTGACCATCAGGGTTACGGCCAGGCATGGCAGTTGTTTGTCTGTCTCACCTGGGTGGGTAGTGATTCCCACGGGGGCTGCTGGCTAACACCTGTGACACCCGCAGCAATGCCTCAGGCTGCTGAGTGGGTTGCACACATGCTGCTTATAGACAAATGTGGGCTGCTGGCTGGCCTTCCTCTTCTGTGCCTGGTCTGTCAGGAACTCACTGCATAAGGTTTACAGGAATCCAGGGAATCACATGCCCTACAGTGTTCGTGAGATGTTAGTACTGCTTGCAGGGAAAAAAAGAGAAAGAAGGATGCAAATCCATGGAAATCAATCAAGCCTGTGAGAAATTTGTGATTTATTTACTGAATCATTCCCCCTGCTAAGGAAAGAGTCAGCCTGATGAACCCAAGCACTGAGCTGTCTGCCCTGGCTGCAGTCACACCTGTAAGTTAAGCAGTGGTGGGAAGCACTGACAAGCACTGCCATCACCTGTGCTTTTGTACCATTGAGGTGGCCTGTGGCCTGTGCTAGCATTCTTCCAAACAACAGCTAGGAATATTTGAGAATTTAGTATGGCCCACAGACCCTTGCCAACCGGCAGCTAGACGCTGCTGTCCTGTTTCGGAGACTAGGAGAGTCGAACAGTGTGGACAAGAAGTGTCCCCTGCCAGCTGGCATCAAGGCCAGAAGGTGGTTTCAGGGTAGATTTTTAATGTATTAATCTGCCATTAGATCGTAGGGAAACTTCTTGGTTGGCCCATGATTTCAGCAGCAAGTTCATCCACATGTGTTTTTAGAAGTTGAGGCAATTTCTATTTTATTCCACTTTATTGAAAGCTAGGGGCTTGCTAAGGGCTGGAAGTCAGAGATTTAGGATATCATAGAGTCATAAAATATGTTGATTTGGAAGGGATGCACTAGGATCATCAAAGTCCAACTTCTGGCCCTGCACAGGACATCCCAAAAATCACATCATGGGCCTGAGACTGTTATCCAAATGTTTCTTGAACTCTGACAGGCTTGGTTCCCACTTTCCTGGAGAGCCTGTTCCAGTGCTCAATCACCCTCTAAGTGAAAAACCATATATAAACCATATGTTAGGATGCATATGAAAGGACTTACACACCTATGAAGGGAGACAACAAAGGTGAGAGGTTTTGTTTTCTTTTCCTGTGAAATTTTGAATTAAACTCATTAGCTACTTGTGGTGGGCAGAGAGCTGCACACAGCGATCCACAGGCTGGGTGGTGTGCAGCTTGTCAGTGAGTGGTTGTGGGCAGGAGAAGAGATAAGATGTGTAAGTGTTTATCTAAATGTGCATATCTAGTATAACCAGAGGTGTCCTAGGGTATCACGCCTGGCCTTTGCTGCCTCTCTGTGAAGGCAAGGGTCACCCACAGGCCAGGCTTCACAGCTGCTGATCCCACGCGGATTGTCTACCCGCCTGTGTTCAAAGTACTGGCTTGAATCTTAAAGGAATCTTTGCCTGGAGTGGCTGGAATATCTGCTATCCTATCTGAGGAAGACACCAAGGATGAAGACCTTGATGTCTCAGTGTTTGATAGTGGGTGTAGGGAAGAATTAACTGTCTCCTGCAGGCACTTTGTTTTGCAGGTAAGTGCCAACATTTAACTGGGAAAGGTACCTACTCGTATTTTAGATGCATAGCTTAGGGCAGACAAATTGCAGTGAAGGAGTTTAATAAATTGCTTTGTCACAAGCATAACCAAAGCAGTAATGGGCTCTGATTCAGTGGAGCAGGCAAAGTTCTGTGGAAAACAGCCAGTATGATTTAGCACCGGCTTTAGGAGTTCCTTAATGTTGTTTGCTAATGGTGCAATTGTACTTTTGGAAGGACTACGCGGAAGAGCGATAGCACTGCCTTGCAAAGAAGTTGAAAACCAAAGACATTTAAAAATGACTCGTGGCCATCTTCTCTGCTCTCCATCAGAAGTATGGGAGGGTAGATTAGGCAGAAAGTGATCCTTCCTTCGGAGTTTAAAAGCCTGGGCTAAGGCTTCTCCCTGTTGTCCCTATACTAGTATCTAAAATTCATTTTGGGGGCTCTCAGAGAGTCCCTCTTTAGCTTTGAGCACACAGAGCCTTCAGCAGAGCAGCGTGTTGGTAGGAAGAAACCACAGTACCCCTTGAGGCAAGCAAGGACTTCCTAGCACAAAGTGCTTGAGCACCTGAGAGGACATGGATGAATTGCTGCAGTCGCTGTGACAGACTTCTAGCTACCACAGAGGCAGGGAACGCTTCAGGAGGGGAAAACTTTTCTCTCGTAAAAACTGACACTGGTGATTAAGGTGACACCTCCTCAAGTCCTCAGGAGAGCTCAAAATGCTTTCATTAGAGCCAGCTAAACCAAACTCATGTAACTGTGTAGTATTATATAGCAAACACTGTCATCTTCAATATGTCATTTTTTTCCCTGTAAACAGTTGGAAGAGAAAGTGACTGGCAATTAGTTGAGCACAGTGATGTAGGTTTTGAATTTATTCTAATACCTGTGCGAGCTTATAAATAGCAGAAGAAGCTATAAAAAAATAAGTCCTGTTCAGGTACATAGGGCAATCCCAGAGGACACTGCTGAATGAAACAAAGATAAATAACTTACAAAACAGGATTTTAGTTATTTAGGCATAGCAGGATAAACAAGGTGGAGAACGTATTGTGCAGATCCTCAAAATTGCATCAGAGGAACAATAATTATCCTTTTAATTATTTTTCTCTCTAGTCAGCTTAGATCAATAGCAACTTTTCTGTTTGTTTTATTGGAATTCTTTTTGCTTTTTTTTTTTTTGTTTTGTTTTGTTTTGTTTTGTTTTGTTTTGTTTTGTTTTGTTGTTTTTCTTGAGGGAGGACACTGCGTGACTGTGCTGGTACTGGAACAGAGAAAAGATCTTAATGGTTTGGCAGGTGAAAGCTGCTCTAAGTTTCACATATGTGCCTCCCCTTCAGTGTTTCTGAAATAAAGAGGAGATTTATGGTGTATATATTTTTGACAGGACAACAAAAAATCAGACCTGTGTAAACGAATCTGTTACTTGTTTCCACCTGCAAAGAGGGCCTCCCCAGAGTGAGCACACTGAAAGTGACTCACAATCACCACTGAGGAAAAATAAGGTTCTTATAAGAATTACCTGTCTAATCACCAGGGATCTGGACTTGACAACCCAGGCCTGCATTCCTAAAATAGGTTATCTACACCAATGTCAAGAGGGTGAAAACAGGAAAAAGAGAACCACCTAAAAGATATTTCAGTGAGTCCTTCTCTTCCTCTCATCAGCTAGTTCCATTTTCCAGCCTGGTGGAGATGGGCAATAGACCAGAAATTTCTGCTGTATGCCTCATTTTCCTAGGGATTGAAGACATTTAAGTGGAAGATCAGGTTCTTCTCGGAGGGCCATGCATCCTGTTCATGTAAGTGACTTTGATTAAGCTTCATAAATTAAAAACAAAAGGACAGAGAAGTCTAAGAAGGAAAAGGTTTTAGGTGCATCTGATCCAAAAGCAAACAGAAGCCTCACACTTGCTCAGCCTAACCTGACTGAGCTCACCAGACTTGCTGAACGGATTTGCTGTTTGACCTGAAAGTTGCCTTAGTGTTCACTTGCCCCTGCATGTCCCAAAACACTGGTCTGAGTAGTTTCGGGGCTTAGCTCCAGTCTAAAACATGCTGAGATTGAGAGTCTGACAGAGCAGAATGTCCTGATCCAGAGGTTTCAAAGGATCTAATACGTGTGTTGCAGACAGCAGGCAATCATTTTCTCATCACCTGGATAAGCATTTATGACTCCTAGACCCTGGTGCCTTCAACTGGAGCATTCAAGAGCTACACTTGGAAGCATCATCTAGAACGTCATCCAGAGCTGTTCCACTGTGCCACTTATAAAATTATTATTTTATTTACAATATATGCATATAGAAAATGTAAATTTTCAGCAGATGGGACATAGCGGCAATTTATTCAGGCAGCTGCAAGCAAATGAAAAAATGTCCAGACTTACTTTCTGCTCTATCAAAATATGTTAACTATATGGAGGTGTCTCATTTTGCAACACTGTATGCAAAGTGCTTTTCTTCTATATGGCTTCTGGCTGAAGAACAAGTGCAACAGGAAAAACAGCAGTGTAAACAATTCCATTTAACTACATTTATCTGGGCAAATACACAGAGAAGTCTGGACAAGCTTTGGCTTTCAGAGAAATTCTCAAACTGAGGGCCAGAGTGCCAAGATTTCATTACTCTTATGCTGGAAGAGTTGTTGCTGTGCCCAAAAAAAGCTGGAAACTCGAATCCAAATAATGAAAATGAATTTGTACTTAGTACTACATTCCTGCACTGGCAAGGAGAGAATGAACTGGGTGATGTAATAACTGGTTTCCATCTCAAAGTTCTACTAGACAGTATATTTTCTTTGATATTTATTGTGATTTCTTTTAATGACTTGAAGAGAGCCTCAGGCTTTGGCAGAGAAGAGTCTTTTGTTATTAGCAGCATTATTAATTATCATAATTGCATGTTTCAATAAATATTTTATACTATGGCATATTTTGGTGAAATTTGCAGAAATTCCTGTTTTAAACTTGGTGAGAAACTGGGCAAGACTATGCATTTGCCCAAAATTTTGTGGAGACAAAAAATGGAAGTCAAATTTTGTTTCAAAACTTGACATAATCTCAGAACACAGGGTATCTTGTACTTGGGAAGTTCATTTTCTGAAATTTCTTGGAAACTGGAAATTCCAGGAAAATAATTAAATAAATGCATAATAACTAATTAACTAATTAAAAAACTCACAAGAAGTTTGGGGTTTTGCTTACTGTACTTTTTCTTCCTCAAGGGATCAAGTATGGACAAATGTAGAAATGTTGTCATAGTCTCCTCAAACAGGTCAGATACAGCTTTAGTGACTGGGTCTTGTTACACTGACTTATGGGATGAAAGAATACCAGACTGAAAACTGCCTAATCACCTAAATATCTGCAAAGACAATTAGGTGAGAGAGCAGGAAGGATTGTCATAAATATTGCAGGAGATAGGGGACATCTCATGCAAGCATCCAAAATTTAGTGGCAGTGCAACTTGCTTTGTACATCTCTGGCAGTTTCATTTAGAGCTTTTGATTGTGGATTGATATTTGCCGAACATGCAGTTCGAATTTAATAACTCCCTTCTTCTGTTTTATCAAGTGAAGTACAAGGAAGCAGAAACTGTGCCATGATTCTGCACTTGCCTTATGAGTAATCATAAGAAAAACCAGACAAACAGAGCAGTTATTATTCTGTTTCACTGCTAAATTGTAGTACAAGATTTAATGAAACCTATGCCTTATGTGCCTGTTATGGGGAGATTTGTAACACAGCTCAGAAAAACCGTAGAAAAGACTCCAAGGGTAAAGTATTCCAGTCTGAGAGAAGAGGTGCCAAGAAAAGAAAATACGTGTTTCTGAAAAGAAGAATCCCTATATTAGACATGATAGCTGTTTGCAGATAATGAAGCTGCGACTCATGAAGGGAGCAGGTTGGATGTGCTCAACAGCTGGTGTTCTTCTGTATCTGAAAAGAGGCTTTAGGTTGTGTCCATTACATTCCATGTGGTGGATGGAACAGAGAAGTTATCATCTGTAACTACAGAAGAGGGATGGCAGCATCTGCTGGAGAACTTGCATCTAGAAGTAATAAGGAAATTAGCCAAGATTTTTGAAGGCCCACAGTAAATTTTAGCAGAGCTTGGAAAACTGAGGGAATTCCTGAGGACTTAAAACCAGGATTCTTGGTGCTGGTTTGGATTTTGAAAACGATGAAAGGAATGATGTGGGTAGCTATCAGATAATTATCCTGACAGTGTTGGTTAGAAAATGCAAGGCCATGGCTTTTGGACTTCAGAACAAAGGATTAGGAGCCGTAAGTATTTTCCTTGGAAGGTAGGCTTTGTTTGTTGTCTTTCATTCTAAGTTGGCAGACAATGGTAACTATACTGATGTCACATACTTGGATTTCTCCAAGCCATTTGACCTTCTATCAATTACATTTTGACTAAGAAGCATGAATTATATAGAATTAACACAGCATAACACAAAACAAGTGTGTCATTAAGTGACTCCTGGAGAGATCTCAGGCAGTTGTTACAATGGAAGAGCAGATCTGCTTCCAGCACTGACTTCTAAGCTGGCACTGTTCAGTGTTTTCATTAACAACATTGATGACCATACAAAGTGTTTTCAAGTGGGGTTCTTAGGCAACACAAAGTTTGTTGGGTTAAAATAATATGGAAGATAACACAATAAAGGCAGAATCAACATAACTGTCTGCTTAAACATTTACAGTTCCATAAAATGTGTTTCAGTACGGACACACACAAGACCTCTAGAAACAATTCCTTATATAGGATGGTGGGTTCATTAATTTTTTGATTATAAGTCTCTTATAAATTCTTTATTATTTAGTCTTTTGGTCTTTTATGACCAATTTAGATGTAATCAGGAGGCCATAGTTGGGGGACGTAAATTTAGATGAGATGTGTGCAGTTCTGGGCTCCTCAACTTAAGAAGGGTGAGAAGGTACTCAAGTACATCCATAGGAGCACACAAAAATGGTGAAAGGGCTGGAAAGAATGTCCAATGAGGAGTGGCTGAGGACTCTGGCCTTGTCTAGTTTGGAGAAAAGAAAGCTGAGAGGTGACCTCATTGCTCATTCCACAGCTTCTTAAGTAGGGGAGGTGGAGATGGAGGTGACAATCTCTTCTCCCAGGGAACCAGTGACAGAACATGTTGGAATGGTTCAAAGCTGCACCAGGGGAGGACCGGACTGGACATTAGGGAGCATTTCATTACTGAGAGGGTGATTAAATCCTGGAACAGGCTTCCTAGGTAGTCAATGTCCCAAGCTTGTCAATGGCTAAGATGCCTTTGGACAATGACCTTAATAATATGCTTTATCTTTTGGCTGGCCCTGAATTTTTCGGGCAGTTGGACTAGATGATCGTTGTATGACCCTTCCAGCTGAAATGATTCTACCCTATTCTACTCTATTCTTTTCCATGC
Source organism: Callaeas wilsoni (assembly GCA_013398955.1). Classification (NCBI taxonomy): domain Eukaryota; kingdom Metazoa; phylum Chordata; class Aves; order Passeriformes; family Callaeidae; genus Callaeas; species Callaeas wilsoni. Next base: position 186,618 of record VWPU01014207.1, on the reverse strand, counting down.
TGAGCTAAGTGTCTAGTTTCCTTTTTCTCACCATGGTTCATAAAGGAAAGAAAGAAAAAACACAGTCCATAGACCTGATGCTTCTAGCCTCAGGAAGTCAACAGACTAACCCTCAGACATGAATCCAGTTTCTGGATTGGAGCACATCCTTAGCAATATTTCTGACCCTATTTAAGGGACTCTAAATCCACTCTCATCCTAGTTAAGCTTTTCTAGATTTTAACTTCTAGGAAAATGCATCTAGTGTCAAGGCCAGTTTGCCTAAATTGAACTTCAAGCCATTATTTCTTGTCAAGCCTTTGGCAACTAGATTGGAAAGCATGCCATTACCAAGACTCACACTAGCATATGGGATAAATGACCTCTCCTCTTCTTTTCAGTGAATTTAGAAAGCTGTACATCTTAACTCTTAGGAAATGTTTGTCTCTCCACCCTTAGGTCTCATTTATAGCCATGCTGGTATTTCCACATTCTTCTTGAAATGAGGATTTCAGACAGGCTTGGGATCTATATCACAGTAACAGCCTTGTTGAGGCTCTGTGGACAGCCTTGGCATTTCCCAGTCTTGATGGGATACTCTCCTTTTTGATGGGATATTCTCTTTTTTATTGCTCGGGGTCACTGGCACTGTTTTGTCTCAGGAGTACTCTGAGATTCAGTTTTTCAAAATTATTAAATATTTTTCATAGTCATATTTTCTATGGAGAATGGTCAAGAGAATAGAGTAAACAGAATTGAATCTAATTGAATCAAATAGAATAGAATAAATTCCAGTTGGAAGGGACCTACATCAATCATCTAGTTCAACTGCCTGACCACTTCAGTGCTGATCAAAAGTTAAAAGCCTGTTACTAAGCGCATTGTTCAGAATTTGAACTTGTTAAACTTAAATTAATCACAGCCCAATGCTCCAATCTATCTAGATCACTCTGCAAGGCCTCTTGTCCCTCCAGAGAGTCCACACACCACCTCCCATGTCGTGGGGAGCTACTTGTTTGCTAACTTCCACCTTGTGACAGAGACTTGGAGTGTATCTCATATGTTGCATTGTCAGGAGGTTGCTGAGGATGATTTCCCACTCTTCCTTTGTATTCAGTGTCCAGATGTATTTGTATGCTGATGTATTTCTTCCTCCCTCTGAATCAGCTTTATTCAGTGCAGCTTCATCCCATCTGGAGGAAGGGCCACCCAACAATGTTCTCAGGGGGAGCAGATGCCAGCTTGGTCTCTCCCACTCACATGCTCAGGACGGAACTAATCACCAAGTTTGAGTCAGTGGAGGCATCACTAGGGTTTTCCTGCTCCATGCCTGTGGCATCTGTAACCCTGCTTGATTCAACCCTAGCACATTTAAAATAAAAATTATTTATTTATTTTTGTCCCTGATTTTGGGACAGGACATGAGATCAGGGTCTTTAATAAAAACAGCCTGAACAAAATTGCCAACAAATTGATACCATCATTCTGTAATCATCTGCCATGCTGTCTGCCAGCTACTTCCAATTAAGAATATTTCAAAGTCACAAATTATGATGAAGTACAGTGCACAGCTGTGGTCTGACTCTAATATAGGCTTGTCCTGCTTTGCTCTTTCAGCTATGCAAAGCGGAATAAAGAGCAGAGACCCACTGGTAGTGGTGGAAGTAAGTGAATTATTTCCTCTTGTGATTTAGAGGGCAAAATCTTCAATGTACTAGTGCTGGAGTCCTCTGTATGTCACTTTAGTAAATATATACTGTCAGTATGAGTGATTTTTGGCTCTCATGTTTTGTGAGGTAATGGTCTACTTAATGGTTACACATGAGCAATCATGATAAAGGAAAACACTTAATATATCATCTTGCATTGCCCACAATCTACGGCTGAACATTAAATCATCTCATCCAATCTGATGCACCTGGGACACTGAATTACTATGAGCTTGAGTATTTTGGAAGCACCAAAAGATCTGGTCTCTGAGCTTGTACAGTACTCTGAATTCTCTCCTCCACACATAGTATTGTCCAAACTTCATACGATTTAGCTATTATTGGAAAGTGAAACAGATTTTAAATGAAGAACATCATTGGCACAAAGTGAAGATCAACAGGTTTAACACAGGTCTCTCCCAGCTATCACAAAATATTTACTTCAGTTGCAATAATACTGCTTGAGAAATTGGCAGCTGAGAAAAGACCAGCAAGCTCAGCTCTACTTAAATGAATTTCTGAAGTAATGCATATATTTATCTATTTATTTGTTTATTATTGTTATTTATATTAAATCTGGACTTGGAATGTGAAAGAGCGTAGGTCTTCTGAAGTCAGCTGAGCCCCTGCAGGCTGCATCAGCAGAAGAGCTGGTAGAAGGACAACAGGGACAATCCTTCTGAGAGTAGCAAGTTCCTCTGCTGCAAGGTGCTCTGAGTGCGACAGTAAAGCTGGAACAGGTTTTATGTTAAAGCTGGAGTGTTCCATACGAGTGTGTAATATTTTATGTAATGCTGGCTTGTTAAGTTTTATTTTCCACAAACTGTATCAGCTCAGCTCAATTGCATGGGTTTCTCCCTTAATTATTTATTAAAGTCATGTCCACCTGCTGGATTATTTTGCCTGGTATTGAAATCAGGATGACACATCTATAATTATCAAGTCACTCCAATTACCCTTTTGAAGTGTTGGCAGAATGCTTGGTTGGGTGGGGGAGAGTGTTATTACTTCTGGTGCTGTTAAATTGTGACAGATGTTTCTGATTGCTCCTCATCTTTTCGTTTTGCTACTCTATTGTTCAAGAAATGTATGTCTGTAAATTAAGAAAGGCCATTTGTTAGGTTTCTTAATAAATGATATGATAGAAAGTGCTTTCTCTTCAAAGGATAATATGATGATATGATGGAAGAAGGTTTAATGACTTATTCTCTATTTTTGTACATTAGTGATAAGTTACATGTAAGATTTTCAGATGTTTTTGTAAGGTATAGTTGTTCAAAATTTACTGGAAAGACATAGATCTTAAAAGTTGACTCCCCCTCTATTTTTATTCTGTATTCTCAGTGGTTATCCAAGTTGTAGGATTATCAGTAGCCCAAAAGATAGCATGTCAGCATTAGATGTTAAGTGAGGATGTGCAAGGAATACTCTTGAATGATAATAGATCATCTCAGGGCAATTTTAGAAAGTGTAAAAATTAATTCATATTTCACTTTCAATCTTTCAAAATGGCTGGGTTATAGCTACAATGCTTAGCATCTCTTCCCTATCATTACCAGTCATTAGCAAATATCACCTGTCACGTTTTCCAGTTCCTGCATTACGTCATGCATTTCTGCTTCCCGATGACTGCGAATTGCCCCTGTTCAATCCTGAACTGTTGAGACAGCTGGTGGGAACATCCAAGATGTCAATTATCTCATATGCTTGGCAGATGGACAAGACCTTTCCCAGAAGACCTTTCTGACAGACTCTTACTGAAGCTGTCAGATCCCCCACCTGACCCTCATCTTACTACATTTGCTTCTGTCAGAGGACTTTGCTATGTGTTTTCCACAACTTATCATATAACTCATATTCTTAGAGATGAACTGTGAAATGTAACAGATGGGATTGCAAACCCCCAAAATACCAGGAAGCAGACATTTTCCATGGTTGCTACATAATCATGCAGGGATGTTAGTGACATGTGAAATTGCTTGAGACTTTCAAATCTTTCAAGAACACCTGCAAAAGGGGTGCTGATTTTTTGTTTCTAAAGTTACATGAATCTCTATTACTGTTAACCATATTGGGCTGTAAATTCAACACTTTGATTTTAAAAAATGACCTTAGGGGGAACTGTCCACCAGAAGATTTCTGAGTCAAGGCACATACTTGAAACAAAAAAAAAGGTCTACAATAAAAGTCATTAATGGTTCTGCATTGGTTTTTACACCCAGTGAGAAGAAATAATCAAGTCCTACCACTCTGGAGTAGGATACTTGTTCTTGCACAGGTGCCAGCTTTGTACCCTTCTGCTGGGCATGTCCCAGTAATAATGAGCATGACTAACCGCACAGAAATTTCACCTTTTCAAAAAGTTCTCCTTTGCACCAAATATTTTTGATGTGCGTGGTACCTATGCTTCACTTTAACTCTATGTGAAATATTCCAGGCATCTAGAGAAGGTACATACATTTGAGATTGGTTTTAAAAACTCATTAGAACAATATCCAATTCCTATTTTTAAGAAGAATGTTTACCTGAGGCTCCTGGCCAAATTCCAATCCCACTAATTATGTTTTACTGAAATATGTTATAACCTGAAGTTTTACTTGGATGGAGTATGGTTTTTTTGGTTGTTGCTCCTTTTATAGAATGGTTTACTTTCGGGTAAATAGTTCTGCTTTGAGGTGTTAGACCTTGCTGTATTTCATTGATAGGTTTAAATCAAAGATAATTTTTTTTTGTAGATAATACAGACCAGGATGCTTCAGGCCTTTATAACATCTGGATGGGATATTCAGGCTGTTTTGCAGGTGAGGAGGTGGAAAAGCTCCCCTGAGGACCGACTCTGGACACACTGACTGATGTGTTCAGCAGGTTAAAGCCCCAGTCCAAAATCATGTTTAGTTTTGCAGATTTTTGGAATACTCGACTTCTGCTTAGCGCCTGCTCCTGATCGCAGTTACGTGTGGAATCAATTTTATATACGTGCTTCCTCCTGTTAACTAAATGGAATTAATCACATGCCTGGGATTGAAGTATGGACTTCTATGTCTCTAAAGTGACTTGGAATGCATTTTTTTGTACTTCTGTTTTTTAGCATAAGTAGTATAAAAATCATACTTCTTCAGGAATAGTTTAATACTTCTTAGCAATCTGCTTTGATTTTTTTTTTCCATTGCAGAAAATAGTTTTAATTACGATTTCTGAAGACCAGACCTAAACATATATTTAATATCACTTACAAATTCACATCCCAAACGCTATAAAACTGTAGAAAATTCAGTAAGAAAATATTTATATCCACATTCTGGCTGTATAACACAAATATTTTGTCATCATTAACATTCCATAGCAGGTTAAAAAAATCAAATTGCATACAATATATTTATTTCCAAACTGCTAAATATATTCCTTTTCAAAATATTTTCAAATACATTATAATTATTAGGATGAATCACAGAATTTCTTTGCTTTTTGGGCTAGCCAGAAGTACTATATTTATTCTCTCTTGCTTATCCTGGTAATCAAATTTTTGGCTGTTCTCCAGAAATGTTCATTAGCCTGAAGAGAGCAGTGAACAGACAGCAGAAAACTGGCATTTTGGAGTATTCCTGCAGGAAGGATTGTTAAACACTATCATTCAGCTTATGGCCAGGTATGACTATGAGCCAGTGCAGAATTTCTGTGGCCCTCCCAGCAGCTCTGGGCAACATCTGGTGCAGCTTATGCTACCTGTGACCCAGTGCTGTGCTAATACAGCTCCTGTAACACAAGAACTCCGAGGCTGTTCCTCACCAGCTTAGGGCAGAGTACAGTTGTTCTTTCTGCACCTACCTGGAGGGAAGCCCCTCCAGGCCACCTGTAGCCAAAAGATAGCTTGTCTCGTTTATCCCAAAGTGTCTCCTTTACCATAGCTTTTATATGCAATGATAATATGTGAAATGAAGCAGTCGTAAGATACACTTTGGAATATTCCAGACTAGACGTCAGGACATGTGGGTTTTGCTGTTACCCTCCTGGTGGTTCTGGGCAAGACATGCCTCATTTTTGTCCCTTGGATTCTTTGGCTTTGTGCTGAGGCTGATTACACTTCATGTTTGCTCTCATTTCTGAGATCTGTACTCTTTGGCCAGCAAGTCAAACAGCGCCGTGTTAAGTGTGAGGAAGTCCTTGGAAAGCCAGCTGTGGGACACTCTCCCTTCCCACACTTGTGTCTGTGATGAAGCTCCTTTCCATGCCACAGCTGTATCTTTGCCTCCTCCAGTGAGCTGTGTGTGATTGATTATTACCCATACAGATCCAAACCGTTTGATGAGAACTGGTTATTTTCCATAATCTGCCACCCATTAGTAAGAATCTAGTTGCAGTTAGGGGTAGGATAAAAGCACCCTAAACTCTTTAGCTTAGCTTGTTATTGCTCGAATGCTGGTCTGATCCAAGATGAAAGTTCAACTTGCTTGCTTTTCAAAACTGCTTAATATTGTATATTCTTGAGTTTTTAGGTTCCTCCCTATTTACCTGAAAGGTCCCAAGGCATTTACGTTTAGTCACCTTCATGTGGTCAGGATCATCTCTTCCTGGTAAATTACTTCCACCTGTAGGTAAACAGACATCTTAATGCTGTTGGTATTCCCTGAAAAAAGTCTCCAGGCTCACTTGCGATAAAAACTGCAGTCACTGACATTAGGAAGGGTCATCCTTGGTGGTTTGTATATATGTCAGGTAGTTCCACCTCTTTGCAAGATTTCTTCCTCCCCTTTACAAAGAGGGAGAGATTTCAATTTTAAGCGTATAAAAAGACTTAGACTTATTGAGTAAGTTCCTGAGGCTCGCAGACAATGAGATATTCTTTCTGAGCCCAGTATTTGGTTTTCTACCTCTGCACTGAAGCCAGGTCACTGCAAAATCAGGCATCCAAGAATTTTGGAGCTATGAAAGCAGTTATGTCAGACCTACTTCTAGTCTAGAGACTCAATTGCTCAGCTGAAGCCACTAGAATTTTTTTCTTGAAGTTTCTTAGGAGTTACTGTTCCTTTCCAAGCAAGACTTTGTTCTTTGTCCAGTTTCTTTTGTGACAAGCAGATACATCCGAGGGACTTGGAGAGGAGCTCTGGCTCTGCAGCAGATATGTTGCCTGTAAACATAGAGAGAGCATTTCTTAGGAAAAGTGTCTGCACAAGCAGTCTGAGCAGGGCTCTCTGGGTTCACCATGATTGATGCCACCATTGTGCTGCTGCTGCTCATTCTTCCAGGAGCTCGAGAAAAAAAATTAAAGGAGCAAGAAACTGTCATAATCAATAAAGATGGCAGAGAAGCCCTGGAAGATACAAGCACAAGAGTAATAAATTTCAGGCGACTCTCAGTTATCTGCACATGTTGTATCCAGATTAAGGACTATGTGGGTCAAGACCACAGGGTCATATAAGCTGATTCAAGGTCAAGTCTTCTTTAGTAGCTCAGTATTGGCAGTCCCTGAACACAAATATATTGCATCTTAGGGGTGGCTTATGTGCAGAAGCATCATAGCCACTTCCTATAACACAGACTAACAAAACTTGCTGAACACGTACTAATTCAGGGCAGAACCAGCTCAGCTGCCCCTGCTTCATATTCCTGGGATCCAAACAAGTAAAAAATATGACACATGCTACACCCCCAGCTCACGCCTAGCAGGGTTTATTAGCCTTGCCTGACCCAAGTTACCTTTGTATAGTCATTCAGTAGCCAGTTAAAGAATCTCTCCTGGTCCTCAGGGTGCTAGAAAACATGGATACTCAGGCATCAGCAAGGTTTCTCCAGCTGGTTTTTGGGTTGTGTTAGTGCTTTGGCTAGTGCTTCTATATTCTGATGAAGACAAGCTAGTTGAGTTCAGCTGGACATTAGTAGCACGTATTCAAGCACTGTGCTATCCAAGTTCTTCTTTCATCCTCAGTAGCTCAGATAATGAGGAGGTGCTGGTACAATTCTTACAAAATCATGTTTGAGATAATCTACAGATCGATGTTCCTACGGCGGTTATACATCATGTTGAAAATATAAACTGTAACTTAAAGAGCAACTGCTCCCAGGACAGGCTGAGACTTGAAGCTTCACACCAGAGGGAGGCAGTTGTGGAGGGCCGTTGTCTGGAGTGCCCCAGCTCTGGACTTCTGACAGCAAGAGAGATTACCAGGTCCTTAGAGCCATTTAAAAGCAGACCCCCAAAAAAATTTTTAGTTTGCACAGTCTCACATTTGGAAAGCCCTCAGCTGACTTCTTGAGGGCAATTTTCTTTCTTTCTTTCTTTCTTTCTTTTCATATACGCTTCTTTGAAGTGTTTTGCATGAAAGTGCTATTGTATATTTTGGGAAGTATTATTGTCCCTGTGTATTTTCTTCCAATGTAACTATAAATTTCCATCCAAATATGCTCAGAAGCTGTTCACTGTCAGAACATGAAATCAACTAGTAGATAAGGATACATAAAGGTGGTTATTTCCAAAGGCAAAAAACAAATGAACAACATTCTTTGAGTCTTAAACACAAGCAGTTATATGGGTGGCAGGTTAGGTGGTTTGCCTTTTAAAGTGTGTTTCCTTAAGCATAAGTTTGAGTTTGATGTCCCCAAAATTAATTTGCATCTGACTATTGATGTTCTTATCTTTTTTTTATAAGAGTTCACTCATGAAACTCCATCTCATATCTCAAACTGTGACAGATCATTAATTTTACCTGCCTAAAAATTAGACAGGTAATATAAAGTAGGTAATTTACCTGATTTGATAGCCCATGGAGGAAGAGAAGCAGCTCCCAAAGGTCCTCATCTCATACCTTAAATATATGATATTCCATATCAGTCTTAAAATTCAAAGAATTGAAAAAGAATTGAAAGCCCTGACCTTGAAAGCAAGACTGGAGACCAGCTAGCTTAGATTAAGAGCATGACTTTCAGATGGATAAAATTACTTACATGAAATCCTCTCCCAAAAACATAGATGTCTAACTGCGACTAGGTTTATACTAACAAATAAATCACCACAACAGGACAGATCAGTGCTTAACAGCAAAGGCCTTGCAGCTATGCTTACTTCAGGCAGTGCTCTGGACTGAACACCCCTTCAAGTCTCGTGGTTCAAAGCTGTGTGATGGGCCAGTCATTGGGTTTAGCCTTTACACCCTGCCTTGGGGGCAGAGAAGATCGGGGTGCAGCTGGAGCAGAGCTTCTGGTTTAGTTTCCTGTGGAAGGAATCTAGTTTATCTCCCCCCAAAACTGCCTTGCAGTGGTGCCAACACACAGGGCCACCACTACAAACTGAGGTGCTTGAGAACAACCTCAGTTTTTTCTAATGTCTGCTAACAGAGGGTGTTGTTGACCATTAAATCTCAGTGAAATCAATGAAACTCAGCAGGGACTGAAACGTTTCCATGGGCGGATAGTTCTCCCAGCTGCAAACCGCTACAAACATATTGATAAGGGTTTTCTGTTATAAACATATTGATAAAGGTTTTATACCAAAGTGAGTCCTTAGGCAAGACTGTGATCTAAATGAGAATCACAGGACAATCTATTAACCAAACAATCTAAGCCAACAAGGTAAGGACAGGCCAAAATCTTCTGGTTTTTTCAGTACTAATTTTCTCCATACTTGTTTATATTTAGAAAGAAATTTCCCCAATCATTTATAAAATGCAAGTGTTGGTTAGCTGGCACTACAATAGTTTTTCTGTGCAGCAATTCAGAGTCACAGAATGGGCAAGGTTGGAAGAGACCAGTAGGTCATCTTCTCCAACCTCTCGTCTTAGGCCTTATCCCTCTTGCCTCATGATTTTTGAAAGATAGTGGGTTTCTAAAACTGCAGCAACAAAGACAAGAAGAAATCGTTTACCTCATCTCAAAAAGAAAGGAGAGACTTTCTGAGATCTGGAGCTCCTTTTGGACATTACACAGTTTAATCCAGTACCAGGATTTTAATGACTGGCAGTTGTTAACAGTTACCATCTGTTATCAGGTTTTCTTCTGCACACCTGTTCCATGTGATAAATCAGTTGCTTTATAGTCAACGTCCATATTACATGAATAGAGTCCTGCTGTTACTTTGACTTGGTATTCCACTAGTTAACGGCCTGCATAAAAAGAGTAAACACTACATGGATCAAATACTGAGAAGGCAGAAGAGAAATATTTGGCTTCTGCCAGCAGCAAAAGAATCCATCTGGGAGGAGGTCAGAGTGGTATGGTAGAGGCACGACCTGTATATAAAGGAAAGTCAATAGAAGATTTTATTATGGCAAATTTACTAGTGGTTTGGAACTGACTACAGTGGTAATATAATTGGGGAATGCACACTGAATAATATTCAATGAGCTTTTGGCTCACGTTGTGTTTTTCAAGCTATCCATAAGCTATTAGAAAAATTAAAGATACATAATTTAATCAACAGTATTTCATGCAGGGTTGAGAAGATAATGGAGAGATGTGGGGAAACACTGACCCACTCTAGCTTCAGGCCAAGTGGGTGAGACCTCTGAAAGTTTTCCAAACAAGGTGTATGTACCTCATCACATAGTAAATGTGTGAAAGACTGTCACCTAATTTTCCTGACCGATACAAGTGGAACAGTTTTCCGGCTTCTGCGGATGTCGCCATTAAATATTTCTACATTTCATTTTGGATTTCAAAATGCATTTTTGATTAACATTCTAAAAGTATACAGTTTAAGTGACCTTCCTGCACCGAAATCACTTACTGTTCTTTTGTCAGAGGCAAGTGGAACACTTATAAAATTTACATTTTGTTTTGCATGCTGGTAGGCTGTTTTTGCAAAATATCCTCAGGGCTAATTGCTTAAATATTAAATTAATAGAAGAACATTATATAAAGTCAGGCAGAACATGTTAGTACATAATTAAACTGTGGTCAATATTTTGGGTCATGTTCTCAGCTGTTCTAAGGCACAGGGGCTATGCAAGTGTATCTCTGTTTTTATCACAGAGCCTGGACCTTTATATTCTTCAGTAATTCTGAGTCACCAGGCAAAAAATACTGTTCTTCTCTCTGCAGAACTGTGCTCCAGACTATCTGATATGTCCTGGGCACTGAAATACATCAAATAAGTGAAAGTTCTGCTGAATAATTGGTCCGATAAGAGCGAGGAATGTTTTTAGAAGAAAATGCTCATAGCTGGAATTGCAATCATTGCAGTTACTGTGAGCTGGCCTTAAAGCAGATAGATTGAACTTTAATCAATCAGCATGTTTTTTCCAGATGGCCATAAGTATGTGTTTTATAATCTGCATTTTAAGCAGTGTTTGTTTCTTAACTCCCGAGGTAAGAGTAAATTAAGACATAACACCGAAATCAATTTAAAGAATACCACAAACACTATAGTCTATTTTCTTTCCAATATATAAATAAGATATGGCTGAGAGATGGTGACAGCCTGCTTTTCTCTGTTTCTCTCACAAGGACATGTATTGAATACTGTGCTGCCAACACCTTCATAACTTATTCATACGCAGAAAAGCCACGAATCTCTCAGGTCCAAAGTTAATCAGTGTTGCTCCAGACTTTTGCCTTTGTGTCTTGGATGCTAGACAAGAAAACCAAAAATTTTAAGAGCTCTGGAGGAGGCCTTGGACTTCAGGGATCTCTGCTTGCCCTCACTCTACCGCTAACCCAACTTTTGGTAAATCCTGTCTGTGCCTCAGGTGGATTTCTCTGATCTGTATTTCCAGATTTGGTCAATCTAGAAAGTCCCTTGAGACCCCATAAAACCTCTGTCCTTGGAAACAAGCTCATCTAGAGGCCAATTGGACACCTAGCTTTACCTTCTACCAGGGCACAGTGCTTCAACTTAGTCCTTCCATCTCTAAAACTTGGGTGATGCTCTGTTGGTCTCAGAGCGTTGCTGGAGCCTGTCTGCCTTCCTGGTCTCCCCACACAGCAGATTGCTCCAGAGGATGGATCTCAGCTGCAAACTTCAGGCTCAGGCACCAGCTGAAGCAGGCAGACGGCAGCCCAGGTCTGGCAAAATGCATGTCCCTCTCAGCAAGTTGTATTATCCGCCCTTAGGAAGGAGCAGATCTGGAGGGAGCCTCAGTTGTGTAACACCAGTATTAGCAGCAGGATCAGAAATGCCCTAATTCCTGGAGTAATTTGGGGTTGTATAATGCGGCGAATGAGCTTTGCTTTAGCAAATGCTCTGGAGTGGGAAGGAGGCACTTGGGGAAACAGGATGAAATACACTGTGACTCGAATGGATGCAGTGGATTAAATGGGATTTTAAAACAACACAAACATTAGTTGTAGTAGCAGCAGAGCCTACCAGAAGGTGCTGCTTCTCCTTCTCTGTGGAAAAAAGAAATAGAGCAAAAATACACCACAAAGTTGCAGGACAGTAGGAATCTTCAGAGCACTGAGAACATGGCATTCGAGGTTTACAAAGTCTGCAAACTCCTTTTTAACAAGGCTGAGCCTTTCAACCACTACCACTAAGTGCCTTATCCCCAGTGACTCCCCCACTAAATTAGAGTACTGCTTAACATCTTATTATTCAGTATCTCAATAAATGAAACTATTTTCTTTATGCCCCACTTTCTGGGGGAAACAATAGACTCAAAAAGCAGGGAAGCAAGGAAAATGCTACAAAGGAAAGCTTAAAAAGAAACATTTTTTCCAATATGAACTTAGAACATCTATCAGCATGCCCTTGAAATACAAAAAAAAAAGAAACTAGTTTATCCTCAATATGGCAGAAGCTCTTCTAGGGACAGTTTAGATTCAGACCGTCAGAGTCTTCTGCAAATTCCTCCCTCTCCACCGGCTGTACGAAGAGGGTAAGATAGGTCTGCTCCTCACACAGGCTTTTGTGTAGGGACCTAGAGCAAGGTGGGATGAATCTGCAGCTGGATGATTATGTGTTTGCCCGAGTGAACCCTATGCAATTTGCCTCTGAGGACTACAAAACAAAAAGCAGCGCAGCAGGTCAAGACATAGCTGCAACTGTAGCTACAACTCTCCAGAGAGCTCTTTGTGTTTCTCTTATTTGGCAATAAATGTGTGGGAACGACTTGCTTTCTTTCTCCCTCTACAGTTCCACCTTTTGATTTTATTTTCTTCAAAGCACAGTCAAAAGATGTTCCTTCAGGACAGATCTGCACCACAGGCACCGCCATGGGTGGAAAAATAGTAAGAGCTACATGAAATTAAAAATCTGATTTGAAAACAGCCTACTAGATATGTATTTCAAACTCAGCTTGCTGGATCCTTGCAAAATATATCCTGGAAGTATCAATGTATACTGAAAGTCTCAAAATTACTTTTTGTTTGTTTTGAAGGTTTTTTTAAGCTCTCTAAGAAATGTATAAAACATTAACTTATCTACTGGGCTGTTGATACACAAACCCCACATATACAGCACTTAGGAGGGAAACGTCCCTATAACATTCATGCAATACAGCTGATACTGTTTTCTTCCTCTAAGTTACTATGGAAAATCTTCATGAGTGAGCAAATTCTTCCTCAGACCACCACATTCTGAAACCCAGTATCAGAGAAATGCAAAGGCCGTGAATGGAAACGAGACTTGTTTGCTGTATTTAATGTCCTGCATCATGTGGCTACTCACATGCATTTGTGAAAGAATATTTGTGTGCACAGAAATAGCATCAGAAGGAATCTTGGCAGTGCTCTGGAAGGTTTTTTAAGCTTATACATACATATATGTATACACACACACACACACACACACACACACACACACACACACACATAGATATATTTGCTTCTCACTTCTTTAAATTGCCGCCAAGTTGAACTAGGAATCACTTTTGTCCACTTTCCTTCTTCTCAACTCTTTCTGGGTAAATTATTACCTCATCTGGTTTATTATTGTACCTTGTGTTCTTTTCCCTCTTCATTACAGTCTGTAAAAAGCTTTTGGGCTTATTGTTAATTTTCTCTCTCTCTCTTTTATGTTTTTTCCCCAGCCTTAATTGTATATCTCTGAAAATGTGTTTCTGAGGTTTTAGCTTTGGCTGCGAGCACAGTAGTTATATTTATGGGTCTACCATCAGTTTGCTACAGTTCAAGTAATTTTCTGCTTTTTGCTTGTTATGTTTTTGCCTGGACTTGATATATTTTATGAGTTTTTCTGCGATATTGGCTTGTATATCTGGCATAGATAATATTTTGCCTTGCTCCTAATATCCTATCAGAGACCCAAAGACTAATAATTTTTTCTTCCTGTGTAATGTTGGGAGATTATTTTTTTAAATGAGCTGGAAAGCTTTATTAGTTTACCAGAAATGAAAGCTTGTAATGAATCCACATGGAATTCTTTAATCATATCTTTGCTATTTTTTAACTGTACCTTCAAGTGGAATGTGTTTATATTTGCAGGGGAAAAAAAAAGGTTCTCTTGTTTAGCATTTCGGCATTATGCAGGAATTTTCAGTGCATGAGGTGGCTCATCATTTTTTCCCAAGTACAAAGAGTACTCAGAAGAGAGAGAGGAGAGAGGTGAGAGGTGTTTTTCCAGCCTGAGAAAGGTGAAAGAGCTGCTCCTCTTTGCCATCAGAGATTAAACTTCTGGCAGGCCAATTTGTGTGCTGTCATGTAGAGCTGGGTTGTGATGTTACAGACAACACAAACAGCTTAACATTGTACTGAGGGTTTTTGCTAGTAGTTCTGCTTAATTAAACTTTCTCTCCGTGATAAAATTCCAAGGCAATTTTTGGGCTAAAAGATTTTTACCTCCAAAAATTAGTAGATATCCACGCATTTATAGAGTGTTTTGACATGCACTGCATTTTGAACAAATGAACATCATAGAAAAACACGCTTATCCATATTTGTTTGTGCCTGAGAAATCTCTTAGGAGACTTTATGAAGTCAAATGTGAACTGAGCCCAGCCATGGTTGGAGCTGCAACTCAGACTGATCTGACTGTAGCCCAGGACACTCTGGGTGGTGAGTACCAGGCTATGAGGTCTGCTGGGTGAATCTCCTCTCTACAGATGGGCTGTAGGCGCTCTCAGGGAAGGATGCTCATCACCTACTGCTGTTCTGCTTCTTCTACGTGCCCTCCATGAAAGCTTGCTGACTGCACAGCCTTTACTAGAGGCACGTATTTTTGAAGACTATGATGATACTCAATGCAGTGTGAAGGAACAAATATCTTCATGATTGTGTAGAAAAGCAGCTTAAAGTGGCACAACAAAATGGTAAGGGAAAAGGTCCTCTGAGGGGCTGGGGAAATTTCAGTTCTAAATGTTACACATCATTATTTAAATACTGGATCCTAACAGATGGCAAATCTGGTTACAGGAAGGTGAGCAATAGGCCTGGAGTTTTTCAGCTGACAGCTGCCTTTCATAACAAAGCATTAACGACTTAGCAAAAGATCTGGGGGCTGTCTGGTTAAAAAAATCTAGGCTAAACAACCTGAATCCTGCCACTTTCTGATGTGCAGAGGAGGTTCCCCTTCTCCCACAGTGCTTTTAGCTGCCTTGCAATTGCTTAACACAGGGAGTAGCATTAGAGCATCATATTGTTATGAATTTTCATGCCTACTGTCACAAATAAGGTACATTTATTTTTGAAAGCCACATAAGGCTTTCTTTTAAGAGTCCTACTGATTTCCAGTTTGCCCAGATTGCTTTCTTAGGTTATGGAGAGATTGCTGTGTCTCTTTCTTATATCAACTTTTTTTTTCCCCAATTGTTGTATGGCACTCTCATCATTGCCTTTCATTCTTTCTGAATTATTTTCTTCCTTCCTAATGCAATCATACATTGCTTCTTTTTACCCTTTTTTTTTTTTTCAATTTAAATGGGATGATTTTGCTGCCATTCTCTTTGTTTCTGAAAAACATTTATATAAAAAATCATAAATTAAGTAAAAATAAAAAGACAGTTAAGACTGAAGCGGGATCAAATCAGGGAGAGAAAAGAAGCATCAGCTCGCTGAAAACTCTTATGTATTCCTCTGTTTACCCACACTTCAGACATCTTCCCAGGAAGGCTCAGTGCAGAAAGCATGCAACTGGCAGTAAAGAGACAGGAGGGAGGGAGGGAGGGAGGACGGTGTGGAACTGAAATAGCGGATACGCTGTGGAGAGCAAGCCAAGTGCCAAGGGCAGCCCTGCGCCTGAACGGTCGCCAGAAGACAATGCCGGCAGCTCACAGAGGTTCTGACGGTCTGTGGTTTGCTTCTGGGGGAGAGCTCTGGTGTCTTTTTTTGTGTGGGAGGAAACAATAAAAAACACCATCAGAGAGCGCCTGCAGGTGAGTGAGGGCATCTCATGATGGAGGTAAGTTGTAAGGCTCTGCTCCCCTCTGAGCAGAGCCGAGGCTTTAATCTTACAGTCCAGCCAAGTGCTGCAAGCTTTTGCAGAGTCAGTCTTGCTCCTTAAGCTCCTCAGTATTCACTTCTTCCTACAGGCGACACAGATACAGCAAGAGGCAATTGCCATGAGACCTCGCTTCAGATAAGGCTTCTTATAGGGATGTGGCTGATCCATATTTAAGCTTTCCTCTCTCTGAAAAAGGTACAGAAAGCCTTTAACTTGGGCTGTTAACTTCTGTCACATTTCCACATCAGCAGGGCAAGGCAAGTCCCTCTTGTGTCTATCTGGAGGTTGAGTAATGGTGCTGAAATCAGGGTTTGTCGTAGAGAAAACATCTCAACCAGCTCAACTGAGCTCCTGATTTGGTCTAATACATACCCCGGGGTCTCTTCAACATGTATTAAATACATATGTAAATGTCTTTTCATTTTTCTGACTTCTATGTCACATTGCACAATCTGTCTCAAAAAAAACCTGAGAAGTGCAAGTGTTTAGTAGGAGCTGCTGACATGCTTCAGAATTCCAAATAAAGTGTTTCTTCAGACAAGTGTGAGAAGCATGACTTCTGCCCTCCTTGGTGTCTCAGCACTCGGTCAAAGACAGTTTTAAAGGACCTTGATTTTTAGGAAGTGCTTTTAGCACCAAGATCTTTTATGCTAGCTACTTGAGCAACCTGAAACAGTTAAAAATCCATATATATATTTGAAAATTTAAACCAGGAGTTGATTTTTTGATGCCTCTTTTTAGTCAAAACATGTTCTTTATTTCATCTCTTTACAGAAGATGGATAGTGCATTCACACTATGTCTAAATCTTGCATGGATTTTTAGATTGACCTCCCTGTGGACGTGTTTTTTCACTTATATTGAAAGATTTCGTTTATCATGTCATTTGCAGTACCAAGCTTTTTGCACCACACTACTCAGGGAGAAATCAGTGTCTTAGTAAAAATGGCACACTATGTCTGAGATTTTTCCATGTCAAAAGAAAAAAAAGTCAGATGACACTGGAATAAAATGAAGCTTTACTTTTGAGTCAAAATTTTAAAAATACTATAGCTTTTAAAAGGTGTAAATTCTAGTGCTGTTATTACATATTCAAAAGGAGAAAAGAGAGAGGTCAAGCCATAACACTGCGTGACAAAGAGAAGGAATCTTCTGTTCACTTTTGGAAGTTCATTTATGCCACACTAAGAACTTTTTATTTCCCAGGGTCTCTGCCATTTCCCTATGTATTTTAATACTTGATTAAAAATGAAGAAATGAACATATGCTGAAGGGATACAAACACTAGGCTATGAAAATGAGGGAAAGCAAAGATGAGATTAACAGATGGTCAGGCATGAGGTCCCGTTTTAAGACACATACCATCACATTAAGCTACCGTCCTTCTGGAAATGTAAATGCAGTCAGAGAAAGAATAATGCTCCCTTGTTAATTTTTCTTCACTATGTATATGGAAAGCCTTTTAATTTCCATTTCTACTTCAGTCTTATTTCTGTTGTAAAACAAGTATTGGAGATAGTTGGATAGCTGTCCTCTGGAGATGCCTCTGGAGATCTATTTTTGTTCTTTCTGTCCACTCATACAGCCTAGAAAATCCTCAGAACTCACTTCTCTACCTATCAACAGAACGGAGAGAAAAAGTAAAAGGATTTAAGGGTTGTGGCATGAATTTGCTACCAAAGATAGGTGACACACGGCTTTTATACCTAATTTTTCTTTTTCCTCAGCATTTCTGACTTCTCCATTTCTTTCTCTGATGTCCTGTCTATGTGGTCCTAAAATTTTCCTCAGCTTTTTATTTTCATGTTCCTCTGCCTACAACCCCATCTCACTTATGTATTGTGCTCTCTGAACTCCAGCTTCCCAATCTTCGTCTTCTCCAGAATCAGGCACTTTTCCTACCTTTCTCCAAGAATGGAAAATGAGGTTACCCTGATGAGACAAGAGGAGGTACTCTTTGATCTTAATGTAGGAACCCACCTTGCTCCCTCCACTTGGGCAGGTTTTGTGCTCTGCTCAAAGATAAGGGAAAGCAACCCTAGGAAGAACCTCATGACCGGCCATGCACCATCCAGTCCTTCAGAGGCCTTCTTCTCATCCTCCAAACTGGCTACTTCTACCTGCCTTACTTCCCACCCTCCCTCAGGACACGGGGAAACAAGGCCATACCTGGGGAGCTGTGGCCTAAAACTGATCTCCTCTGTTCTCTACTCACTGTCCCTTTCCCTTGCCATAAGAGAAAGAAAATAGATGGAGGTTGTTACCTCTTAAAGATCCATTAGAAAACCAGACAGGGATGTTCTTCTTTTGCCTGTAGCCTTGCCTTAGATGGCACCCACAACAAAGAGCCTGTGTCAAGAGGTTTTAGTCTCTTAAAGGAGGGTGGGATGGAAAGAAGCAAGAGTTCCAAAATCTGTCCATGAATCCTGTTACCATAATGGAAAAGGATATTTGGAGGGCTGCTTCAGGCTTAGCAGTTCATGTTTCAAAAACCCCAGCAATCTGACTAGAACAATGTCTTTGCTGTGAGGTGAAGTCTGATTTCTGTACATGAACTAGCTACTATAAGCAGTTAGACAGTAAGATCCATTGTACATGCGTAGTTTTCCAGCGCTGCTACAATCCCGCTGCACTTTTCCTTTACGAGCAGTCACTAACCTGTGGGTATATATGACTGCGAAATGCTGCCTTTTCCCTACTCCTTCCATGAAGCTCATCATACCTTGGGAATGCATACAAGGATACAGAGTGCTGGGGCTATGTCTATGCCACAAAAGTCTCCAGACCAAACCCTGTGCCAAAGCTTGGTTCCTCTGTGTGCTGCTTAGTGCTGGATCCCATGAGCAAATTTCCTTGGGAGGAGCTAGCTGGAGTGCTCCGGACCAAACACAGAGAATAAGCTACTCCATGTGAGGAGCTGGAACATCAGGAGACTCATGCTAGAGCTCAGTCCCTGGCCTCCTTGTTTTTAGCAGTATCAACATGCCATAAAAACTCAGTCCTGCACATAATTATTTGTGTAAGAGCCATTTAGCCCAGAGAAGATCAGAGACAGTGTATTCCAGACAGCCCAATATGCCACAGTCCCAAAACTGTCTCCCCAGGGATGGGGACTCTGCAGAATCAAATCCTCCACCACTTTGCAATTCTGAAGTCATTTTAAGTCTGGTAATCAACTTTTTTTTTTTTTCACAGATTTCCCTTCAAATGCACCTCTAATGGTTCTGCACATATTTGTTTCTTCATAATTGTCAGTTTCTATAAAGCTTAATGTCTTCTCTCTAATTTTTCAGCTAGAAATATGTGGAGAAGATCTGACATGGGTAGGGCTAGTAATTTTATAAACTCAGCCTTTAATTTTCACACAGGAATCTGTGAGGTAAGCAGTGTCTATTAAAACAAAAAAAAAAAAAAAGGAAAATACCCATGAGCCTCTACTGTTCTTTCAGGAGTTGTTCTGTACATTGGTAGCTAGGATATTGCCATCATAAAGTCCTCCTTTCACAGTAATTTAGATGTGTTTCAAGTGTCCAAATAAGGTTATTTATCATTAATAAGTATAGAAGTAAAAAAGTCCATAGATATTCAAATGGAATTTAATCGTGGAGGTAAGTGCAGAGTTGATCCAAAGTTTACCTTAGGTTGGATGATTCATGAATTGGTATGCTTTTTCCCTTTATCTATGAACTGCTGAAATGTTTAATACTAATTATAGCTCAGTACAATCAGCCAAAAGTGTGTTCCTTGGACAGTAGATCTTTATGTAATGGAAGAAGGTACATTTCCAGTATGTAAAAGAATCCTTTTCCTTCCTTATGAATTTTCTTTTTTTAAAATTGAAGTAGCCTTTTATTAGATGCACTAAGACATACACATGCTGTTCATAATTACAAAAACTGATTTTCTGTTGTTCTTCTTAGAAGTGCATTTTAATATAATATGCCGGTGATGTGTAAAAATATCAACATATGCTAAAATGATACTGAGTGATTATAAATTTGATAGGCAATCTAAATATTGTCAAAGTGGAAACTGTATTTAAGAACCTGAATTAATAGAAACAGTATAGTACACACACCTCCATTCATTTAGGAAGAAAAGTCGTCCCCAGGGATAGCACCTGAAACATTCTTCCATACAACAGAGAGTACAGAAAAATAACTGCAAATTCTAGAGAAAACTGCAGGATTTACAAGGTGGCTGTTAGTAATTCTGAAACATTTAGAGTACAGTAAAATGAAGGCAGAAGCAATAGAGAAACCCTAACACGTACGCACTGTCTGCAGTAATACAAAAAATGCAATACTATGAAGATCTGATCACCTCTGATAGACCCCTAAACACACCAAAAAGATGATACCTGAAGAGGCATTTCTTTGGCACTAGCAGTGGCAAGACCTGGAGGAAGCCAAAAGTATTGCCTGTACTAAAAAAAACAGGAGCTGAAGTGACACTATTTCTACAGAAAATAAGAGACCTGGAAAAATGCGACTGTGGTGGGAATGATTGCTGTCATTTGTTCCTGCTTAATGGAGATGGTGAGAAAGGAGGGAGGAACTTACAGTTTAACAATGCTTTTACCCGAACCCACAGGGCATGCCTAACACAGAATACAATGAAACTTTAATATCAGAAGACACCTATCCAGCAGGTGGAACCTGGGAATTGTAAGTACTGTGCCTCTTCCCATCAAAACAATGCAGGTATTTTTCAAGCCATAATAAGGCATCAGTATTTGCTATAACCTGGTAAATTGTAGAATTTTCTACAGATTCATAGATCCTCAAACTTCCAGCACACACAGAAAATGGTATCTCAGTACTTGTGTTGGTGTTTCAGGTGCAGATCCAGAACCATTTAAAAGAGTGTCAGTGGTCCTTGTTCACAGGGTCTGATTCAGAATACCATTTTCCACTTCCTTTACTGTCTCACTGCTGAAAAGGGACATCTCATACTGCAAAGCCATTTTAATTTTAAGCCCCTGACCACACGTTTCAGTAAACATTACATGAAGTTAATAAAAATAAGTCTAACTGAATTTTATTTTCCACACAGGAAATTGGAAATATTCCCCTGGAATCAATGTGTGTAGATCCATTCTGTTTTGCAAACTAGAGTAAATTTTAAGCAGTCATCATCTCCTTTTCTTGTTTCTAAAAGCCCTGCATTGAGTAATTCTTAGTTGTCTATTGGATCACATCAGCAGACATGACATGATGTACTGTACATGTCAAATGCATTTTATTTTTTCACATGTTCTGTGGGTGGCTAAGAAATATGCACGTTCCAGGACCTTGAAAATCCTTCTTGTTCTGCAGAATGGGAGGGCATTTTTTGTATTATTTTTTAACAAAAAATTTTTAGTTATCATATAGTATTCACACTGAAGGACAAGAAGGATCTTAAAGGGACAAGAGAGCAAATCAGTCAAATGTAAAGAAGGAAAGAAAATATGTCAGCTCCACCCACTGTTTAAATGATATGCTCACCTCCTGAGATATAGAGAACAGGTTAAAAACAGGAAAGCAGTTGTGCTGGCACAGTGAAGAGGCATATGCATGTTCTAGTCATTACAGTTTTGCCAGCAAAATACCACATAATTCTATAGCTGATGCTTCACATTCAGCTTAATCTGCAATACCTTTTTTTAGCTACAGAATCAGCTGCCTTGGTCACACAAGGTTAGGACTATAAGTAGCTCCAATGAACTCTGGAATGTATTTTCCAGTAACAACATCTGGCTATTGAAAACTCCACTGACAGCTGCATTGGTGGCTGTGAGAGGCTATCTTCAGGTCAAACTGCTGTAGGGCTGGCTGAGCCCTCCTTTTCACCAATGAGATTTACTCTTTCCATCCTTTTTCCTTTGAATCTGGATAACATCAAGGTTTCAACCTTTCCTTGGACTCAAGGAAAACACACTCATCATATTAATCTATGAACTGATGTAAGGATATAGTTGAGCAATAATATAGTTAGGCTTGAACAGTTGAATTTAGTTGAACTCATGAAAAATAATTTTTGCAAGCTTTCTCTTGCAAAAATAAGTCCAACAGCCATGTGTATACTATCTTACGAATCAGGTAAAGCAGCTTGTCGTGCTATCCCACTGGTAGCTCCTGTAATAATGCTGTCTCATCTGAGAACTCCTCATTTCTCCCTGTTCCAGGAGAAAAAAAGTTATCTCAGTGCCTTGAGAAGTGAGGTTAGTCTCAGTATTGCATCCCCAGAACACAAGGAGGGGCTAACCCATATAATTTCTGAGCTTCCCGCCTTACCTTTCTCTACCCCACTACTTGTGGCAAGGTGCCTTATCTGTGTTGCCCTTGTGCTTCTCCCCAGAGAAGTCACAGCAGAAGAGAACCCAAGAGTGGTAGAGTCAGGCCAGCCTCACCCCAAGCCACAGCTGGAGACTGAATATGACAATGAAGTCTCTGAAGTCATCTGAAAGAAAAGGACTGCTTAATGGTTGGTTTGGTTTGTTGTTTGGTGGGGGTTTTGTCTGCAAGCCCAGCTGACTTATACTGATTTCAGGTGTCCCTTACTTCAAGAGCTTTAGTGCACTTCTCCAACCTGGCAGAAATTGCTGAGTTTTGCTAAGCTCAAGCCACAGACATTAAAGCTCATGTAAAAGGTGAGAAGGGTGTGCAGGCAGATAGAGCCCATACAATGCAGCCAGCTTTTCAAAAGTGAAGGTGCTACTGGGATGCCAGTTGGCATGTATGGAGAGTCCAGCTGTATCTGAAATAATTATTTCTCTGATGTGTTTAAATTGAGAATGCTGATCAATGCCTAGAAAGATGTCAGTCCTTTTCCAAGAATTTGATTTGCTTTGACTTTGGCAAAGTCAGCCCGGAAAAATGTTTCACGTCTTTCTGTTTATTTAGTTGTGTTTATTTCTAAACTTCTAATTGCTCTGAGGTAATCACATCATTAGAGATGATTTCCAGAGAATGCAAACTGAACTGCTAGGTAGCACTGGAAGAGTTCTTTCCAACAGGAATTAGGAAAGATCATTGGAAATGTTAGTGGTTGTGTTTATAGGGCTTAGACAACTTTTTTCCAGTTGGCTTTAAGGTATGATTAAATTGTTTTGCATAGCCAAGAACTGCAGGAAGACTGCTGCTTGTGAATACTTTACTAGGAAATTGTTTTAGCTAGAACATTATTTTTGAAAATGTTCATTTGCCACTTATTCTGGAAATGTTCACGCCCAGCCCTCAGTGGGTTTTAGTGTTTGCAAAGGGCTCAATCAAACTTCTACTGAAATTAATGGAAAAATCGGAGTAGTGGAAAAGTCTCTAAATATAACCAAGTGTATCCTTGTCTGCTTGCTCAGAAGACTTAACCGCCATGATTCATAAATGAACCACTGAGAAGGAGTGCAACAGATAAAATCCTGTCCTATCTGAACAAAACTGGGCTGTCAGCTAAAAGGCAGAGATGACACCACCAATGTAGCCTTTACTTGCTTCCCCTTTATTCTTCTCTACTTCTGTCATCCTTCCCAAAACTAATATGCATTGCAAATTAGATTTTAACTCTGAATAATAAGTCAGCATTATCAAGGCCTAATTATAATCTCACTTTATATTTAATACTGATTTTGTGTAATCTTGATATACAGAGAGATAAGCATTAGATCATTTCACCCTGCTTAGATATTGTACTGTTGAAATCAGTGGGAGCAGGAGTTGGCCCTAATCCAAAGCCCGTTGAAGGAAACGGGGATCTTTTCATTCATTTGGACAGTTTTCTTTTCAGATTCTTGTGGAGGACCAAAGGGAAACTGTTGCTGAGGTACAAAAACTTTTTTCCCCCCTTTCTGGATTAACATTAAAACTCTGTTTGTGAAAAAGTTTACTTTTTTCTTCCCTTTAAACTCAACAAAGTCTTTCAAAAATTGAGTGAAATTTAATAGTTACGTTGATAATCTCTTTCATACAAATAAAAATAGTCACGTTGCATAAATGACCTTGGGTTATTAAGGAAGGATGACTGCAAATGAAAAAAATAAATTGCATTTGCAAAACTGAATGTAGGCAGCATTTGTATTTGGCAAAAACATTTTGTATGCTACTATACTGTCTTTGAACTCATTTCCCATGGGAGTAGCTATTGCTCAAGAAAACAGGTGTTTCAGTATAATACCTGGAGGGCATCATTTAAGTAAGTTAAAGCATTATTTGTTTAAGGAACCCACTCAAGGTTTCTTGCACTTTGTTTTGACACAGTTCAGCACAAGATATTTATTAGGATTTAAATAGTCCATGGTTCCTAATTGCAAAAGCCCATGACTGCCACATAAATCTGTTTAGACCTGCTAACAATTTAAAACTGAACCAGGACATCTCATTTTCCGTGGTCTAGCTTTGTCTCAAACCTCTGAAAAAAAGGGCATTAAGCCTCTGGTTTGTCCTGCCTGCAATGTCAGACCGAGACTGCTGTAGTCACACTGGCTGACGTCCTGCTGCTGACTCCTGTGAGCTTTGCCCACTCTGTGGAAAGTGCTCACAACCTCACCCTTGGGGGATCAGATTTCTGTTACCTAACGCCAGCATCTCCAGGTTAGACAGAAGTCTAAGGTAATCACTGCAGTTCCCTTAGATAATAAAAGAGGAGGACATTTTCAAAGGGACGGTCATCACCCCATCATCCAGTGTGAGGAATTTCCAGTTGAGCTGCCCAGCTCTTGGTTGATGACAGAGAGAGCCTCTGCACCTAGCAGGCTTTCTGCAGCCAGCTTTTTACGTGGATGGTGTTAAGGGAATTAATCCCAGAGATGTGACTAATGATTTATGGAGCGTGCAACAAAAGGTGGGTGCAGACAGCCCTGAGTTCATCCCATCCACACTCCTGCTCAGTCAGCTAGCTCTGAGGAAAGGCAAAATGAACTCAGGTCTGCCTGCACCTGCCTGGGTAAATCATGCCCTTGCAAGACGAGGTGTAAGTAGCCAGTTACTGCTCTCAGCTGCACTCATGAAGATCTGCTGGTCATTCCTGGGAAAAAAAAAATTAAAAATCAGTGAGAAAAGACAACTGAATGATGTTCAAAAATGCCCTCTTTCTGACGTGGAGTGTGAAAAGAAGAAATGGAGAAGAGAGGAGCTGTGTCTTATAAGAGAGAGTTAATGAATATGTGAGACTAGGATTTCTTTTTAAAGTCCATTAAGCTCTAATTGCTCTGAAAGGAGCCAAGTTCCCTAACAGCATCTTCTGCACAGTGGCAAGAGCTCTTCTTCCCAGGCACAGGCCGCTCTTCTCTAAGTGTAGAGCAGAGGTGTCTAGGGCATGAGTTAAAATACTTATTTTTGAAGCTCTCTTCATCTACTCAGAGTGCTGTGAGTTCTATTTTTATGGTGAAAGAAAGCACAGTAACATATGAGTGCTACTTTTTAAATGGCAGACTTGATGCACTTTAACAAGTTAAGCATATTGAATGTGTCTGGTGGTGAAATTTGTGAAGAAAAATACGGAAAATATTTTTTTTGTTTGTGCCTAAATATGTGGTTTTAAAGCTGGCATGTGTGCTGTTTTAAAATGTTAAACTTTGCTTTTGAGTATAGAACTTCTGCTTTTTTTCCATTGGCGATTAGATGAAGATGAATCAATTCTGGAGACAGATCTCCTGTTATTAGGCTGTCTATCATTACAGTTCTGGTTTTCCTAAAAGAGAAAATCATTCTCTAGGTTCAGTAAATCTTGATAACACTATACCTCCTCATTCCCACCTACTTCTTTCAATATTGTCACTTAATTGAATGGATAACCCTAACGAGGTCCCAGATGCAAGAAAAATCTGTTGGGTCCTCTGTTGTAAAACTATTTAGGAATATAGAAGTGAATTCTAAACTCCGTGTTGATAAATATGACTTTTTATTTTTAGTTCAAATGTGCAGTCTGAAAGCAAAACTTTGCTGATGTACATCAAGAACTTTGATTAAAAATAGTTTTATTTTGAAATTTTCACCTTGTTATTTACCTATTTATTTTTAGAGTGTCTGGAGTTTGGTATCTAATCTATTTTTCTCTCTTTTCTTACATATCTATAGGTTTATGTGCCTGTGTCTAGGACAGAACTTACTGCAGTATGTAGTCAGAAATCAATATGTGGTTAATCTTGTCTGAGTTCTCTTCAGTCACTCTTTTCTTCTGCTATGTCATTCTTCTTGTGTCATCATCATACAGAGATGTCAGTGAAAAATTAGTCTTGTTTTTCTAGCTTACACATCTAAAATGCTAGTATTTTTAAGTTCTTAGGGAACTTATTCTACAAAAGTAGGTGCTTATAAAGCCAACAGAAAAATGTAGGTGCTTTCAAAGTCATGCAAAAAGATTTATTGCCCATTTATTTTTAGTTATCTAAGTCGGGCACCTACTTTTCTCTTTTACTATGCAGAGAACTTTGGTGCTTGCTGTAATGATTCCCTAGATCCCTGAAAATTAGTTGCCTAAGCTAGACAGCAGCAATCCCTTGTAGAGGAATTCATATGACCTGTGTTGAAGTATCTGCATTTGAACTAGTTATATTCTCATGCATCTGGCTTTTTTCAGAAATCTTCCTCAACCATTGCAAAATAGGATATTTTGACTGATTATAAAGGATTATTATCTCAGAAGCAGGTACCAACAGAGTGTAGGCATTGAAATTTGGAAAGATTAATACCACTATTTTTAACAGTTGTCTCTGTAGGAAAGATTTCTGAAAAGGGCAGGCTGCTCATTAAATTAGGAAACATCCTCTCTCAAGTTTTGTGAGAGCCATTGTGTGAAAAAAAAGTACACCTTAAGACATACCTAAATATTTGAAATACACATGCCAAATCCGGTAAACAGTTTGAATCAAAAACTTTTGTGGGGTCCATCATGATTTCCACTTGCATTCATATCCTTGCTAGTTACAGCTGTCTTGTTAGATTATTATTCACTGTATATTTATCTTATGTTACCTGAAAGAATGTGGTTTTGTAGAACAAGGAAAAAGATGAAAAATATTCTTCAGTTTTACTGGAAGATAAAGGTACTCCAAGCACATTCAGGATCTTACCAGGTAAGTCCACAATGAGAAAGAGGCTCTTTGTAGCTTTATCATAAATCACAACAAATACTTTGAAATAAGATAGGAGATCCTCAGCTTCATGTGACTTCAAATTCTGTGTTACTAATTAACATTACTAAGAATAAAGGCCGTGTGAAGAGCATATCCCAACATCATGCGCAGTTCCTTGTTATCATGAGCAAACAGACTATAGAATGCTTGTCATAAACTGATCAAAGCCTTTTCTAAATTGTTAGGTTTCTTCCTTCCATAACTTTTCTTGTAAGACTCACGCCTTTTTTCATGGAATCAAAGAGTCATGGAATGATTTGGGTTGGAAGGGACTTTAAAGATCATCTTGTTCCAGCCCCTCTGTGGACAGGGACACCTTCCACTAGACCAGGTTGCTCAAAGCCCTATCCAACCTTGCCTTGAACACTTCAAGGGAAGGGACATATTTTTCTTAGAATCCTTCTTTTATTTTCTACTCTGAACTCTGTTTGTTACTAATTTTTAACTATCTGCTCTGTTCCAACATGATAATTTAGCTTAAAAGAATTCTTTTGCCTTCTTATATTTGTCCCCTGAGTTTAAGGAGAGACCATGCATTTATCCTCTAAGCCTTCAATCTGCCTAGTTAAGAACCAAAGACTTGGCTCCACACTGAGGGACTTAGCATATTAAAGCCACATAAATTTTTGATCTTTGAATGCAAGAGTGGAAATCCCATGTGATGCATTTAAATTCTTTGTCCAAGGATATGGTACAGCCCAGTGTTCATGAATGACATTCATGACACAAGAGCCAACATGCCAACACCTAAACTAGCCCCAAAAGACACGGCAGAGTGAGGAGTGTGTCTGAGATTCTCACCACGGCCTGTACCCTGATATTCATATTTCTGGTTTTACTTTTACTTGAAATACCTTGTCTGGTACACCCTAAGAATAACATGCTAACCCCTTGTCTTCAGAGATCTGAGTTCCTAGTTCGATACAGAATCCAGCCAGGACATACTGAAGCATTTATGCACACAGCAGAAGTTCAGACTTGAAATGGCAAATATGAATTGATGTGACTGGTAGAACTATCTCTGAAATTGTTCATAATGGCTGTGGATTATTTTGAGATATGCTGGGGTATTCATGCCATCTAAAATCTCAGCTTTAACACCACCAAAAAAAAGAAGAAAATATTAAGAGGATTAACAGCATAAATGTTCCATTATTTTAATAGTATTATGTCATTACAATTAGTTGTTTAGGAAGAAGGATTTAGAATGTCTTTATTTTAAAAGCAAAGGTAGGGAGAATTATCACCTGTGTAAATTTCACACAAAAGCATTAGAGCATACAAAAGTAAAATAGACAAAAAGTGACATAAAATGTCGTACATAGAAATTCTGATATTAGAAAAGTTTAGTCTCATACAGACGAGGTGTTCGCAAAAATTATTTTGTTAATCTGTTAGAACAGCAAATCTTTCAACTTCTCTTAAATCTTTCTTTTTCAGTCTGAGTCATATTTCTAGGCCACTAAGAGAACATACCTAGAAATTCGCACAAAGAGTGAAGGCTGTTGTCATCCCGATTTTGAAACTCTATGAAATCATAATTGCAATTATAACCAAATATAACTTTGTTATTAAGCAAATAACTAGTTCAAGCCTCCCTGAAATCTCCTCCACCCAATAGCATAGGATACATGAAGTTTTTCACATTCTTTTTCGGATTTATTTGGTTGTCAGTTCAGTTACTGATGCAATTAAAAGGCAATAGTAAGTATTACATTTGTGGCAGAAAAAAACCCCGCCTATTTGTGGACTTCACTCATTCATCACTATTTTAAAGACACTTTTTGGAGTTTGGTTACATAGCAGCATTCCATTCAAACTTCCCCAGCGGCAAATTTGCTATAGTTGCCAGAAATGTATCATTCAGCAGTCATGGTGGCAGTTAGATTGGATATTTTGGTGGAATAATTTTGTTTCAGTGTTCTAAACATTTGTGCACACACTAATACAAAATTTAAGATCTGGGAAATTAATATAGGAAGTCTTTATCAGTATGCTAGTTAATTTTTTTTTTTCATTAAAAAGAAAATATTTTTTCTCATTGCAAAGACCTATTTTGTATCTATGGATATCCAAAGAATCCTGGTGTGGATTAGTAGAGATTGCGTTTAATTGTGTTAAAATAATTGCATAGGAATAGAAAAAAATAGAATGAATCCTTTAAGAATTAGTCAAGATATCTTTATTTTTTCTTTCGAAAGCAAAGTACAAACAATGTTAATTTATCTTACCTGTCTCCAGGGCATCAACTCAGTCTATGAGTCTAGTGACATCTTGGATTCCTTAGATTCACCATGCCTTCAGCAGTCACGTCAGAAGAGTGCAAGACATTTGGATTCTGTTCAATGTCAGGTCAACACAGATTTTTTAGACCATCCAGGATATTAGTGGTGACACTGGATGCCGGTGTTTATGCAACTGACTTGAGACCCAGACAGTTAAATTGTCTTTTGGGGTGAGATTCAGACATCAGCAGGGAGGTGTCTACACATAAGAGCACCCTCTAACATGTGAAAGCAATTTGAGCTCCAGTCAATTCAGTGAATTCAACTGACCAAATCTAGGCCTCTACTGTAGATGCAGTTGAATAGCTGTCCAGACCTTACTGGTTCTACTAAGAGTCAGCTCAGCTACGCAGATGTAGAAATTCAGTTCCGCATAAGCTGTTCTAGGATATTCTGACTGGCTTCCAGATGCCAGTCCAGAAGGGTCTGGGGTTCTCATATACATATCTATCTGCCAGCCCTAAACTATGACCCCAAACAGGTACCTAGAATAATCTCCTCATCACTCCTGAAAAGATAGACGAATCGACCCTTGAATCACTGTTTACTAAAATGAGAGCTCACACACCTATCTCAAGTGTAAATACTTAGACTTGTGCACATTAAATGTCTACAACCTGATTGATTCCTGACATAGTAAGCCAAGCCTAACCTTGGTGCCTAGTATGTCTCTAGAACCCGCAACTGCAACAGGTACGTCCAATGGGAAATTCAGACTGTTTGAAGATCAGGGATAGTTAGGGTGACATGCCTACTCTCTCCCTCAACAGTCCTTCACAATTAATGCAAAGAGCTGAAGATCCATGTCATCCATGAATGTTATGGGCATTGTAGATGAACAAAGGTGACGCTGAGGTGAGGACTTGTGTGAGGCCTATGGACAGAAGAATGTTTTCAGAACTGTCTTTAAGATTCCAGGAAAAAGCCAGCAATAATATATGCCACTAGGGTTAAGTGACACAAATTTAAAAACCAGGATTCAGATGGAAGTAATAAAAAATTCATTACTTAGGGGTCACACTTGTGAATTTTTGTAACCCAGATACTATCAGTGTAGGGGATAGGAGGAGGGGTGAGTATGTTGGTATTTGATTTTATGCCTGTGTTGTAAATTCAAAGATGTATGAAACTTCAATCAGATATTTTATTTATTTTGTTTTCATCTAGTCAATGAATGAAGAAGACACAATTACAAAAGAATCCATAATCCTAGCACAGAACTGTATTTAGATGTATGTTTTGCAAAGAAAAAAAGAAAGATGCTGGGAATTCACATTTTGAGAGCTTCCTTCTGTGTGGGCTGAACAATACAAAACAGATAGTTTCCTTTCATTACTGTGTAGGACTGTCATTTAAGGCACAGTCTGAATGGATATGGAGCAGCTGTTCTTTAGTTCTCCAGACCTGAATGTGACAGCTAAAATTCAGTAAATCAAGAGCTCCTGCAAAGTTAGGAAAAGGCTCCTGTGCTTAGTGCTTTTACTAGGGCTAGCCGTTCATAAAAGGGTATCATGCCTCTGCCCAATGTACAAGGAGATGCAGAGTCAAAGCCTTGATTCAAGATGATGGTTTCACAGGTCTTCATTTGTACCTCTTAAAAAGCTTAAAAGTTCTTAACCCATTATCTGCAACCCTGTCCAAATTAATCTAAGGTTAACAACATGGTACAATTTAAACAAGTTCTTATCTTCTTTTATCAAAAATAGAAAGACGATGGTAATATACAACTCCGACTGAACATCAGCTGTCACTTTGGATTTTTGAGATAGTGGGAGCCAGAACAGGTCAGAACACTGGAGAATTAGTGACTCTCTAGGATCCACATCTCTGGATCCTTTGGTTCCTTTAGTATACAATCTTTTTAAGTCACCCATTTGTTTTCTTCTACAGATCTAAAGCCTTTCCTACCTATTCTTCATGTCTCATCTTGAAGTGGAATTAGTAGGATTACTTCTCTACGCTTGGCTATGCCTTAAACTAACACCAAACAGTCACTCCATCTTCATCCAGATACATCTGACCATTAAATCCTGTCACTGTTGTTTTAGCAATTATGAGTTATGGCTATTACAATACCTAATTTTGACACTTAGATTCTTTCTGAAGAAAAAAGGATCTGGACAGACTCAGATCTTAATTGCAGCAAGTCTGAATTTTTAGACCACTAAAATAGTTTCAAACTGAGTACATTTTCAAGTCATAAGTACATTGAATACATTTTTAATTACATATAATATTTGTATTTATAAAACATGGGAGGAAATTCTAAAAAAATTCTCCTGCCTGTGTTGTCTTTTCCAATGCCTCCAAACTGTACTTGCTGCAGCTGTGGACGAACATGTGTGGCACTTTTTTTCCTCAATGCAGTGGGCCATCTCATCTGCTTTTGTTGTAAAGTCCTACAGCACTGACAGGAATCACACAAACACAAAACATCAGAGCCAGGATGCACTGCAAAATCCACCAGGCACTACTTCAATAAAAATTTTTACATCAGTGGATGTAAAAAGGAAACTTTGAGATCCAAAATATCACCCTTTGGATTAAGTTAAAGACAACCAGTCTATGCATAACCTGCTGAAAACATAGAAATCAGTTTAGTTCTTTCCGTATAGGTCTACTTGATAGTGTAGGTAGGTGTCTATATTCACATGGGCATATAAGCATATCTGGGCAGGATTTTTAATTAATAACTATTTAATTTGCAAGGAATGATACCATTACTAAAGACATGTTAATACCAATGGATAAGCTGGTTAATCTCTTCTATAAACTGCCAACATGTAGTGATATTTTATGGGTTTTTTTATGAGTTTCATCACAGTGAAATGCTGGTTCTTCTTTATAATCCAATCTGTTTTACTGACTCACAAAGGGTGGAGCAAAATGTCAAAGTCTTTTAGTCCTTCACTTAGAACTGTTTGTAATACTGAGTGATTATACATTTATCTGCTTATTAACATCAAGTACAACATTATGTGAACTCATGATCCACAATTACCATTGTAAAACTAACTTTAGAGTACAACAGGACAACTTTGACATGTAAAGAGACGGAATCCTCTGGAGCTGAGGATATACAAATAGAACTCTAGCCTGTCATTAAGAAGTGTTTGTGACGGGAACACCAACCATCATGTCAAGAAGAATAGAATTTGGCCAGAGGTCAAGGGCTCTGTCTAGCAGTTACTAAATATTGCCTGTCTGCCATAATACAGGAGTATTTGTATTAACTGTTTTGGGATAGAGAGGAAAGGGATCCCATGTGTGTGCAAGTCTGCTTTCTCCCCTGTTAATTCATGGAAGTGAGGAATTTCAGTTTAAATGTTAAAACTGGGATAGTTGGATTAACAATCCAAATTGTTTTCTTTGCTGGTCAGAAAAAGAAAAAAGAAAAAAGAAAAAGAAAAAAGAAAAAAGGAAAAAGAAAAAGAAAAAGAAAAAGAAAAAGAAAAAGAAAAAGAAAA